>JAQISU010000154.1:985000-1222500 GCA_029339505.1 Unio delphinus | reverse complement strand
CACATCCTTTACCTCAAACGATAAATATCAGCAACACAAACATTTAATTTACACAGTCAGTACGAAGTCTAGGTTTTACTCTGGACAGTACTCTCACATTGCACCAACATGTCATGAACATATGCAAGGCTGCAAAAATTGAGATGAGACGCATCAGCTCCATTCTCACATATCTTTCAGCTGATGCTACTAAAACACTTGTGTGTTCATTAGTACTTTCAACACTGGACTATTGTAACTCAATTATGTCTTGTTCGTCTCAAAGTCTACTCCAGAAATTTGAAAAAGTTCAAAACACAGCTGCTCGGATCATCTTTAGAGTACTTCGATCAGAGCACACATCCCCACTGCTCTGTACTCTACATTGGCTATCCTCGTATATTCATTATTTCCACTGTGAAAACGAAGTCATATGGACAACGTTCTTTTACATAGCAGGGCACATTAACGTTTAACGAATTGCCCGTTTAAATTAGACACCAAGACACAGTGGTCCCTTTCAAGAGTTCTCTTAAAACTCACCTATTTCGGCTGCAAAATCAAACTTAAAGACCATTGTCTAAAATCTAGTTTGTGGTGTATCTGACTAGTGAAATTTATTTTGTAAACAACATAATACATAGCTATTGCTTTTGTTTTATTATAGATTAAATATTCAGAACATTATTAATTGTAAGTTGAAGCTACAGCCTATATTCGGACTTTATAAATTTCCAGAATGGAAATTTGCCATTAAGTTGACAGAGTCATTCCAGAAAATTGTATTTGCAAGAATTCACATTTTGGTCTATTGTATTGTGATACATTAAAATATTGTTTTAAAAAAATCCACCACTTTTCAGCTCATTGGCACATTAGTAAATCGAGAATGCAGATATACATCACCACATTTAAAAATGTTGGACTGTGTTTGAAATACCATTGGAATTATATCTAAGTGTCTTACATTTTGTGATAGAATGATTAGGACCAATTTAGGATTTAATTCACAATACTGCAATTGCAAGTTCGTTTTGAATTTTCATTTTATATTTTATGGGAATATAATAGTTGATGTTTTTTTTTTTAAAAAAAAAAGCTTACGGTTTTCGCTTAGAGTCGTCAAAATGTTACGATAAAGTTTGCTTTTTCGAATTGCTCACGCACGCACACGCGTGGACACACACACACACACACACACACACACAGAGGCGCGCGCGCGCCAAAGGCTGTTGTACAGCTGTTCGGGCCTGGTGTAAAATTCGTGTCTGAATATAATACATTTGTAAAATAATATCTCATGGGACTGTTGTCGAAGGGAATGCCGGTTTTTATGTAATAATACCAAGTCTTACTGCTCCAGAAAATATCTATTTTGTTTTAAGAAAAATAGTACTCTGGTTTTATTGCACAAATGAATATCGATTTTTAAAAAAAATTCCATAGTCAAAAATTATTTTTATTCGTGTTGTTATAGCCGCAAACGATGGGGTGGTGTGTTGCGCTCATGGGCTAGAGTGGTAGTACTAAATGTTTAATTATTTTAAATTTCTCAATGTAATATTTTGCTATGGTCTAACATTATCAAATTTATTTACTGCCAATCAACATAAAATAAATTATACGTCATTACTGGTACATTTGTATTAATATAATAAGATTTACTGATTAAATAAAAGGTGCAAATTCCCTGTAATCAGTAGAATTGTTGTTATCAGTGTATTATTGTATTCCAATCGATACTACCATTATTAAAAGAACCATATCCAAGCCTGTTTCGATTAGGTGAATACATTCGATCCATTTATATCGTTCAATATTACTTAAAATTCTTAATAGCTATTTTTAAAAAAATAATCTAAAAACTAACCTTACGAAATCAGAAATGATAAATGCCTAACTCATTATTACGATACATTTCTGACACGAAATAATGGCGCTCTTGAATGACTGCATTAAAATATGAAATCAATATATAAAGAAGTTTAAACATCCAAACAATTAAGTTTTTACAGTCGTAAATATAAGTATTCGTCCATTCCTTTAATAACAAAAATTGTTTACATTTCTGGTCGTGAAAATGCCTCGGAATTTGTTGCAAGAATACACACCAATTTAATGTGTTAGGTAATTCGCGTCGGAAGGAGTGAACTGCAACAAATGTTATGATAGTAAAGCTTGACAATGTTCGAATTGCGACATTGTCTCCATCCGCCATCATATTGTTTCGTGTGAACAAAAGTAGTTCAGAATACAGTATACCGTAGTTCTCAATGGCGCCAAATTACATTTAAGTTCTAGGCTTGGCGGACAAGGCCGAGGATGTTCCGACTGTTGTGTTGTAATATATGAGATTTTCATGTCATTTTGACATGCTCTGTATCAAAACCTAAAACACAACCAGAGGGTTCTATCTTTTTGGTGACGAAGGAATAATTTAGATATAATATAGATTTCATATTCAAGTGACGTGGTGCATCCGGCATTTTCTCAAAACCAATCACTTCTATCTTGTCATTAAATGATTGCGGTCTGCACGCACGATTTACTTGCCTCAGAATTGAAAACCATGACAACATGTAAATCTATGCACCTCTTAAAAGATTGCTTTGACAACGGAGGTGCTCCAAGAAGCATAGGCAATACTAGTATTACGTTTCGGAAAAAACAACACCTGTTGACACATTTTTGCGAAGAATTTTACTTAGCTTAAATTGTAATCAAGGCATAAGGTCAAATGACCTTTGCAAGTCATGAAAATAAACAAAATAATTGGGCCAAGTGTTTAGAACTATTTTGTTATTTTTAACATAAAAACATGTCATCAGCGTAGGGGTACAAAATGAAATAGCATATCATCAGTTAGCAGTCATTTATTTAGCTACATTGGCGCAGAGTGGTGATGCATTGGGATAAAGGCATTAAAAATAGCTGCCTCTGCGACACATCCAAAGTTTGTTCTAATTGAATACGACCAGGGTATTCTGATTGACCTTCGAGGGAATATCGGCAATATTAACGGACCATGAGTTGCGATTGTTAGTCTTTTGCGTATAGGAAAGTGAATGGTAACGGTAGCTTCTGACTGGTGAAATGCAAGTCATGATCATGTGCAATTTTTATTAAAAGGTCCCAGTCAAACTTCATAATTATGCACGTTTCTGTTTCGTTTTTTCTGTTGTATGTAAACAATTCTTCACACATTGTCCTTTCGAGCGGAAATTGTTGCCATTTTGGCCACATCCTCCATAGACAAATAGTTTACATTGGAATGTATTCGGGTCGAAATAGTATCGCTGGTGATTTGCCCTGCATCGGCCTGTGACAGCTGGTTCAGTGCATTTAGTCTTCACTGAAATAATAATAATAATAATAATAATAATAATAATAATAATAATAATAATAATAATAATAATAATAATAATAATGATGATGATGATGATGATGATGATGATGATGATGATGATGATAACTTTGAATATCACCTAATATTTAGAAGTTCTAAGCGCATTACAACACAACAATATATATAATGATATGACTACAAACAACAAACGCCATGAAATTAGAAAACATTAAAAAAAAATGCTGAAAATATTTAAGGTAATGAAAAGTAGCAACAACAACGAAAATTGTGTTTGATTCTGGCTCGAATGGATAGTCAGGGTAGAGTACAGACAGACAAATGGATATTAGACAGTTTTATTTCCTTCCTTTCAATTTTTTTCTGTGTGTATGCATTTGTGTGTTTGTTCTGGGTTGGGTGGGATTTACAAATTATTTAGAAGGTAGTCTTATGAATTTTCGTGTATCGTTTTTTTCCCTTTTCTTCAACAATATGATAGTTTTATACCACAGATACAAAGACAAATTATGATGAAGAGAAATCTGGATTGATTAAAACACACACACACATACACGAAAACGTAACCTTCCGTGACATTGCGAAACAGGGATATATATATATATATATATATATATATATATATATATATATATATATATATATATATATATAGAGAGAGAGAGAGAGAGAGAGAGAGAGAGAGAGAGAGAGAGAGAGAGAGAGAGAGAGAGAGAAAGTGAAGACCGAGAAAAGTAGCTGTTTTAGGCTATATTTTTGTCTAAACAGCGTTCAGAAAAGTGAGTGCTCACCACATTTATTTTCGCTGGTTTCTGGATTCTGAAGACATTTCTCGTGGCGTTTACAGGAAGACTGCAGAAATAATAATAATAATAATAATAATAATAATAATAATAATAATAATAATAATAATAATAATAATAATAATAATAAAATTCACAACAAAAATTGCTCGAGCTCTGGCAGGCCATTTAAAATAAGCCCACGGGTTGAACAGCACTGATGTATGTATGTATGTATGTATGTATGTATGTATGTATGTATGTATGTATGTATGTATGTATGTATGTATGTATGTATGTATGTGTGTGTGTGTGGGGGGGGGGGGTATGTGTGAATTGCTTCTTCCGTTCCTGAACGTATGCCACCCACCCAAAACTAATTAGATCGCCATCGTCATCTCTCATACATGTGTACTCTGTGTCGTAAATCTGAGTATAAAACCTTGCTGTTGTCCTCGTAATGTCACGCTGTTGTCGTGAATATTAATAAATTAGTTAAAGAATTCATCTAAATACAAAATACATCAACAGTTCTACAAACCTTGGGACACCAACATGAAGTAGAAAGAAATTTGCATGTTAGCAGTTATTGTGCTATATTCGTTTCCATGTTGGACCATGCGTGTGTCATGCTGAAAGTTCACATGGCTAGATTAGGAAATTAATTACATTCCATGATTTTTGAATATCAAAGCCCATACGTTAGTGACTTAAGTCATCCGGTGGAGTTTTTATTACCAGAAGAGGGGAGATGCCGGATAGTGATGGAATTAATATTCCCAGAAGAAAAATCACATTTCTCTTGTCAGACTTTTGTTGAATAATAAGTTTGAACTAATGTTACTGTTCATTTATTGAAAGTTCTTGGTTATGTAGAACTTGTTTTTTTTTACTTTAATGTGCAAAATACATGTATTATGCATTTGATAGGGACTATTTCTTATCGTATTACGACTCATTGGATCATCAGTACGCTGTACTCTCACTCGATTCGCATTGAAATTTACTTGTCCGTTTCGTTCAGTTCTAAGTAATCATAGGTATGAATATATAAATAAGATTAAGAGTAAAAACGCACACCACGGACATTGAGAGGACAACTTAGTTCTGTCCAAATGTTGTTTTCAGATGGATTTTTCTATGCAGTTTGAACAGTTGACTTGGTTACCGCCATGGCTAACCCTGAGAAGGATAAATATTGATTGGCTAACTAAGGTCATGTGACGTTAATCGGAGTCTCTAAATACGAGTGCAGACAGTGATCTGACAGATAGCTGTCCAAGCGGCAAAGTATGAACATGTTAAAAAAAACATTACTTGTGTATTTTACATAACCGATATTAACTTTGGTACATTAAAATCCAAAAACCGAATCAAATTGTTATGAGAAATTTTTTACGTGATTCCTTTTGAATTTAAATGCTATATAATTAGTATATTGGAATTCTTTGTAAAGCCGCTGCTATATATATCCCGCCACACTGCTCAAGTACACTATTACTAAAATTATTATTTTTATTGAAATCACGCTACTATTTCATGAAGTATTAGTCAATCTAATTAAATTTAGCTATTACAATACACATGAATTTAATGATACAATGAATTTCACCATAATATGGTATATTATAAGGTTGTCGTTTGACATTTAGATAGCCAAGTCTGCTCTATATTATCGAAAGGTGACAGTGTTGTGACGGACACTGTGTATGTATAAAGTCACTATGCGATATTGAAAATCATATTTATAATGGTAGATGCATCATAAGAGAGATAAACCGTTTTTGTATCTTATGATACATATATCATGCGTTTATTTCGCTGATGATACATATACCATGCGTTTATCATAAACATATGGTATATGTGTCATCAGTGGGATACACATGGCTGAATCGCTACCATCCAGATCTTTGGGACATCCGCCTAGCATAGTGAGGTCATCATTCCGTAATCTCAACGGATATACAGTTATAGAGTGGAAAGAAAAGTGACAAATACAACTTCCAATACGTAACCGTTAACTTGACCTTGAAGATGGCAAGCCCATCTCCTGGCAAATCTGGTACACGACTCTGCTTTTAGAAATAATGTATTACACATCTGGTACGCGATAAACCTTCAGTTATGTTGCATTTAAGGATAACACGTGTCATCACTTAATCTAAAACGGCTTTCAATTTATAGAGCCGATGGGAAATGTTATTTAAAAAAAATTAAACTATTTATCGGTGACCTTGACATTTTTAAAGATAGCCTATCCACTTTGGTAACAGGCGTAACTCATAGTAATGATGTAAAGAATTAGCAAGATTAATTAATTAATTAGCAAGATTAATTAATTAATTAGTAAGATTAATTAATTAATTAGCAAGATTAATTAATTAAGTCTCAAACGACTGTAATGTATAGAATGGTAAAAAAACGGTGATGTACAATATATAGACATGACATTGATCTTGAAGATAGCAACTTCTGATCACCCCCTCCCCAATGTGGTTTCTTTTCTACTAATGATGTGCAAGTATGCCAAGTTTCATTCCTTAAAGGAGACTAGAAACCAGTGGAAATATACAATAATATTAAATACACTGCAGAGAAAAACATGATTCTGAAGCGTCGTGTGCGACCGTACTGCCAATATTGAGATATTGGCATATCTTCTAGGCGCTGAGTTTCCGTGACCTCGTATGCATATTTTCCGCGCCTGTTCGGTTACTTTCGGAAAGTGACGTCATACTAGCAACTCCAGCATCCAAACCTACAGTTGCAAGGTTCATTTCATATAGAGTACCATGCCGTTTTGCGTTGCTTACGGGTGTAATAGCATACATAGAAAAGGCTGTGGAGTTCATTTTTTTTTCTTTTCCAAATGATAAACGGATAAAGAATGTCTGGATACATTATTACAAGCGAGTCGATTTCAATGCAACACCATACAGCAATCCGTGCCCATTACATTTCACAAAGGTATGTTACCAGAGGGATCCTAAAAACATAGAACCTCTAGGATACACGAATGCTAAGCCTAGACTAAAAGTTGAAACTGTTCCAGACATACCATTGTATATTTTAAATCCTGGTAGAGTGTCAAACGTACGAGTTACGAAAATAGGCAGAAGGCCGAGTAAGTGCTAATAACAAATATGACAGCCCGACACCTGATCGTGCTGATGAAATGAGTAAATGTTTTTTTTCTTCTTCAAGATTACAATCTAAATAAAGTCACCACTGTCCTATGTATAATTGAGATCTGACTTTAATCAAATGGAATTTTTGCTTTAAAAAAAATAATAATAAGATTATCAACCCTTGACACGGTCGTGTTTTGAGAAAAACAATATAAGTAATTTTAAAAAAAATATTAAAAAATTATTTTAAAAAAACACAACCTTTCAGTCTATGCCTATTACTCTTAAAATATATAAACGGAAATCTGTAATGATTGGAACTGATATAAAACTGTCCCTTGGGCAGTTTAAATAGCAGCGATTAAAAGAAAAGAGATCCGATATAAAATCAAAGTTTCACATTAACTGGCTGACAATAGAAATTGGGGGGAGGCGACTATTGACCCCACCTGTTTGCCCCGATGTGCAATTTCTCCACGTGATACGCCTTATTATACCCCAGGACAAGACCTTTTTTTCATATTCTGGTCTGCATAATAGTTAGAGGTTAGAATTAAGTACACAAACATAAAGGCAGTTTAGCAAATTAACAATTATTCCTTATCATTGCACTTATGTTGTGAAAAGGACTGGCCCTCTGACATAATTCAAAGAAACCATGTGCTACAGAGTGTGTATGTAAGCACCAGAAAGTCATTGGCAAATAAGCGATGCCGAATTTTGTTGTAACTTCGAAGTCAAAGACTTCATTTTAAGAGTTCAAATCTGCAGTCAAACGTTACCGTACATGTATGTGGCCATTGTTTTCCCACATTTTATATCCCATCCTATTTCCATTAGTTTAAGTGTTAAGATATGTAACACTGTTTACTGAATTAAATATTTATTTTGAATTAGTTTTTTTAGGGGCACATATACTGCGTCGTATTTTTTTTTATTCCTTCTTTTAATTTAATCATGGTAATGAAACTTTACATAGATGGTAGTGGAATGTCAGGTGTTAACTGGCCGAGTTTTTTAGGGCGGAAATGGAGATTTTGTTTGCAGAGAAAATTACGCATCCTTCATTGTGATAATTCATGGGTTTTAAACTAATTGGTGACAATTTTTTTTCAAGAAGTACTTCTGTAGTAGTTAAATAATCTGAAATTTACGTGAATAATGTTTAATCTTAATCTATTTACTGAAGACAAAAACTGTCCTGTGATATTAATTATTTCTTCAATACAATATTCACAAGTGATAAAATAGAATATGACATTTATGGACTGCACACTTGATGAAAAAATTACATATGGATTTTCTTCTTCTGAGAAATGAAAATTGAGAGACATATTGAAATAATCGGGAGTTAACTGCGAAAATCAAGAGAGATATTACGAGATAGGGAGGAAATACCTCCAAAATTGGAATTTATTTTCTTTCTTTCTTCTCTCGGCTTGAAAGTTAACATATATGAACTGTTCGGGTTTGTGGAATTTCAGTCAGGGCTAGTAAGTTTATTTAAGTCATCAGCCAGGGGCCTGTGCTTAAAACATTTCTTTCAGCACTGACCAGTACAGTACGTACTCTGTTAACGAATCATGTATATACTTACAGATTTGTCAATACGCTAACTGTAGCATGCATGTAAAATACACTGTAATTGAATCATAGAAAGGAAGCTTCTTAATGTTGAAATTAATTACGTATGATTTCCTCCTCGCAGATTTATTTGTGGGGTGTTGATTTTTTGTGTGTGTGAAAAATTACTTCCGATGAAAACCGTTATCAATGGCCTCTCTCGCTTGCCATGTTTCTGTTTGTATACGAGCACTTGCTAGTATGACGTCACGAGACCACGTGATCTGTCGTCTAATTAAAACTCGGAAATACTCGGCAATTTACGGAATCATTGTATCTTCTTCGCAATATAATCAATATCCGCACACGATATTATATTTTTAAACATTATATTCGAATTAGAATTTGTAAAGAATTACATTTATAAAATAAAAATTTTCATTTCTAGTCTCCTTTAATCATAAATGGCTTTACAATTATAGAGCGGAAATATAAGTGAAGTTGCGGATACTATTTCCACCGTTTTTCTTTGACTATGCGGGAGACGGAACATGCGATTGTTTATCTTCCTTCTTTCCAAAATGTAGTATTAATGGTAGAGGCAAGTTAAGTAACAGTAATATTGGTACTAGTATCGGTGGTGCTAAGATTCAAGACTTGATGGTCATGTTATACCATTGAGAGAGAGAGAGAGAGAGAGAGAGAGAGAGAGAGAGAGAGAGAGGACATACGTCATTCGTACAAGACGATCCTCCTTCTGCTGTTATAGCAAATAACTGAAAGTCAGAAAAAAATAGGCGCATTGATTGTACATAATATGTCATTTCATTGCAGATGTGAAATTCCTACATCAAAAGTACAATTAAAGATGAAAACAAATCACTTCCCACGTACGTAACGTTTGATTCAAAAGAATGGACAGTACTTCACTACAGACAATGTATTCAGCTTTTAAAATCTCGGTCAAAAACAGAAAAGGGAAGCCGGAAAATGGAACATCTACCATCTTTATTCGAAAGAGCGTGTGTCCTAACTGGTGGTTAATTTAGTTGTCTAAATGCTTTCAACCGATAAATACAAAAAATATTAGATGTTGGTGGTTATATAAGAATTATGTTTGTATTTGATAACAAAGTGCATGTAAATAATACTTGAGCCTGTAAAGGTAGTAGATAAACTTGCCTGGAGCTGGTGGATCTCGAGCTCAGAAAACTTATAAAGATTTTCTATTGCGGGTTTGAATATGTCTATTATAAGTAAAAGTTTGTGGATTCTTCGAGAATATTTTGTTGTCACCCTTTACCCCCCCCCCCCCAAAAAAACCCGGCAATTTTTGCTTGCCAGCAAAGTAGATAAACGGAGAGACAGTTTTTAAAAACACTAATGGTCGCGCTATGAAGAGAGAAAAAGAGAACTAAAAGGTATGCATTATCATCGTGCGCAACAAAGAACGCCAATCAAAGTGATATATCTACCCCACCCACAAATCATCTCCCATTTTTAGGGGAAAAAAAGATAAATATAATATTTACTTACCAAAATACAAACAAGAATTGTGACAATCTTCATTTTCTCCTCACTGTGCAGTGTTTGCAAACTGTTGTATCCTCTCTCCTGAAATACAAATGGTTTACCTGAGGTTTTACCTGCCAATGGTCTAGGAAGGTAGTTTATATACGTTGTCAACAAGTATGTTATCAGCCCAACCTATGTCTCACGCCACGTTCATTTATTCATTCTGTGTTTGTCACACTTGTTGGCTATTGATTCAACAAAGGTAACATACTCAAAAAAGTACAAGACATATAACAACCAATAAATGACTAACTATTTTTTGTTGAGTCATTCAGTAATATGCGTTATTAAGGCTACGGTACGGAAAACTTGAATTACATTTTTCGAGATCGATCATATTCTATTCTAAGAAAATGACAAACTTTGCAAAAGAAATATTTTCATCATATGTAAGTTTATAAGGTCATGCCAACCTTTTCAGCACACACACACACACGCGCGCGCGCGCGTGCGCCTAGATTTGTATCAGCTATCCTTTAAATTCAACTGCGGGGGGAGGGGGGAGGGGAGAAAATTCATATTTCAGAAACCCTTAGTTGTTGTGGAGATTATTGTCTTGTTAATCCTCGTTATTGTTTAAAATTTTCACAGATGTGTTATCGTTGCAATAAAGCTAAATTTGTTCTACGTCTTCTCGTGGTCTAATTTTGCAAGATTTTGAAAGTCATGGCAAGTAAATATGCAGTCTCCTTTGTAAAGTCATGTTGAGTGACCACGCCAAGTTACATATTTTGCATTGGTCGTGGTAGATTTTATTACCAAAAACGACAGTTGTGTTAGATTTGCACATTTCATATTGATAATGTTTTCCACGCAACTAAAAAAATTCGTCTGGAAATATTTTAGTAATAATTATTTGTCATTAGCTTCTGTTGTTCTCCTCAAAATCTTCATTCAAGTACATCATAATCTTTCTCTTCAAAATAATCCGAATAATTCACCATCATTTTTCTTATCATTTCGTGATATGTTTGGGGTCTATTCATGGCTTGTTTTAAAGAGTTTTAGCATATGGTTCTTGATGTATTGCTTGGTATAAAATTGTATAGAAATATGCCGGATGATTAAACCATGTGACAAACTCACCTTGAGAAGTCACGCTACATCTTCTTTACATTAAAATTTTTGAAATCATCAGTTTATATTTGGTAAATAGCAGAGATTAGTCTCCAGAAGTGTGTGTGTGTGTGTGTGTGTGTGTGTGTGTGTGTGTGTGTGTGTGACGTTTCTAATCTTTAAAAATGACTCAACATAGGAACTATCTAACTCGAAACAAAAACAAAATGGCATGACCTGATTTGAACATCTGATTAAAAAAAGTAAATTACTGTGGACTATTTAGGAGGCTTGAAAAATATATTTATATTCTCACACCGAAATTATTTTATAGTTACAAATTCTCGCCTACAACATATTAATTTACGTGTAGTATTTGCCAAAGTTCTGCTCTAGTGTGTAATTTGTCAGATTTTGCTATATGGTGGTCTCCACCCCCACCTTAAAGTATCATATATGTCTATTCTGTAATATTTCCTTGTCCTGTGCAATCGGATAACGCGATCGATCCCCTCCCGCTTGGGCCACCCTTCTCCAGTTGTAAAATCCACCTTGCCTGCGTTAAAATAAACGGGATGGGTGTTATATTATTTACAATTATCAAGTCTACCATCTCAATTCTAGACACAATTAATGCAATCAAAACTTTGTCAAAATTATCAGCATGATTAAAGAAATTAATTAATTACGAAATGCCATATTTGATCTTTGGTTGTATCATCATGTATCATCATGGATAATATATCCCACAGCGTAAAACAAAATTATGAGTTTGTAAATTTAAAAGAAAGAAAAACCCATAAATTCAAAACACTCAATTATAATATCATTCAAGCTAGCCAGAGAATAACGTGTATGATTTATTTGTCAATCAAAATTTTCTCAAGCTATAAGAGTGGTGTCGTAACGTTTTATCACTGTTTGTTTAAAGTCTACAGTCATATCACTGTTTGTTTAAAGTCTACAGTCATAACACTGCTTGTTTAAAGTCCAGCCTATATCAACAAAATAAAGTACTTGTTTCTCTTGAACACCATGAAACAATGCAACAGATTAAATTTCTTATGGGGGCCACGAGTGGCCGAGTGGTCTAAAGCGCACACCATTACGGATCACTGCCCCTGTATGCGTGGGTATGTGAGAGAGCATGCATGTAGCTTCTCGTGGGTTGGGTGCTCTTTCTTGGGATTTATCGGGTTCTTCCTAAACCATTAATACTGGCCGCCATGTACAGCCTATCTTGTGCTGAAAAATGGCGTTAAATCCTATAACAACAACAGCAACAATAAATGTCTCATGTGGCTGGCTAATGAACATCTAAAGCTTAAGCAAAACGTTCAGAATATATTAACAGTATCTAACCAGTAAACAGAACACCAATAATCATCTCTCTCTCTCTCTCTCTCTCTCTCTCTCTCTCTCTCTCTCTCTCTCTCTCTCTCTCTCACACACACACACACACACACACACACACATTGAATTTTCAGCCATATTATATTTGCATTGTTAAATCATGTAAGGTGAAGGTAGATGCCAAGTATGCAGAACTTTGGCAAAACCCTGTTAAAGTTTTTCAATAAAATATATTTGTTTAAAAAAAATTAATAGCGAATTATATTATTTGCCGTTATAGGAGCCACATTTGCATTCATTGTCATTCCTGGTTTGTATGATGGACTATTAAAGATAGGGTTTAAAAATTATTAATTTTCCCTTGGAAAGTCATTAGTTGCGCATGCAACTTCACAGCTGAGTTCGGGAATTCATAACGGGTGTGGAAAAAATACATCGCGTGCGCAAATTAATAATTCTCACTTTGGATTAATAAGTAGCTCACGAAAATTGATAAAACTTCCTGACGATAAATGTAGCGAGCAGAAATTATTATTTTCCGCACGGAAGATAATTTTGTACACAAACAGGAATTATTTTATTTCCTCCCCAAGTATTGTAAATTAGGATCCCTATTAAGTCATAATTTATTAACTGTGTAATTTATTGCATCTTTTGGTATTGCTTGCAATCTAATGTAAAGCGCTTGCATTTGTGCAAGAATTCTTGTTTGTTGTGAAAACAGGGTGGCGATGAAACCTGCATGCTTTCGCAAATATAGAGTATTTTAAGATTAAGAATCCTCGAAGAAAAACAAAACGTGTAAGAATATTATAGTAGCTACAAAAGAATTAAAATATAAAACGTCGGGATGTGGAGGGAGGGAATACTAAAGCAAAGAATGGAGATAGTAGGGAAAATAGCAAATTATGTTAGATTTTTGTTTTGAATACAGAAAATACCAAAGTCCAAAAATTACAAACTGCAGAATCTATTGGAATTTTCCATTCGGAAATGGGTGAATAAATGACAGCAATGGATCTATTCTCTCATTACTTTAATAGTTAATACAAATTTGGCATGGCATCTAATAGTGCAATGTATTTTTTTCCGGAGTTTATTAGCAATTTATTAATTTCGTTTTGTGACGCTTGAGATTTGAATAGATTGTCAGACTTAAGGTTTGCAAGACATTCAGTGTGTAGTGGGAACTCTAAAAAACATAAAACGACGTTACAGAGGTTTCATAATTATTTAAAGATACGAGGATCATTGTAATACTGGGGACAAATTTAGGCATTATCTGGTAACCAAGATGGTGGTCTGGAATCATGGTACTAATTATACAAAATGTTTAGAACCAGTCTAGAAACGGACGAAGAGATAGTATACGAATTATGGAACGATGATTGCTTGGTATTGAGAATTAACAGTGACTTAAATTTATCTTTAAAACTGAAATGAAATGGTGAATTACTTTCTTTGTTTGGTTCTGTTTTTTACGGAAAAAAAAGAATAAAACATTAAGGTATTGGTTTTGTCCAAAAGTAGTTTGAAATTGATATATATTAAATTTTCAGTAGTTTTCATATGTTTTTTGGCAGGAATTTAATCAGTTTTGTGTGAATTATATGGAGCGTTGAAATATCGGCTTTATTATTGTCTCCGTCTTAATAACTCCTTGCACACATGAGTATGGGTAAATAGTGAGGTTTTATTTCCATTGAATTTACTCGGGAGAATAACAGGATTGGTTGAGGACATGAATGGCGGCCATCATTAAAGATGGCGTGATAATACAAACCGCTCATATGTTCATTGCAACTGAATTAATGCTTTATTCCAAAATAAATTCACAACAGTTCATTCATCAATACTCATTAACGATATTCATGCGCAGATGGCTCTGCCTAGCAACCTTTTAACTAGGTTGCGCGCTCTACATCTTTTAAAAAAGAACTGTCTTTAGGTCTACTAAAATGAAAGAGTCAAATTGTGAATTGATTTTGTTTCTATGTTGATTAATATGTGCATACATGTATGAATATTCATGTCCATTCTTATCACAAGCAAAAGATTTTTTTTCACTTGCATTTTGCTGTTGAAGGGACCCCATCTACGACCTGCATCATACAGCGTGTCTTTAGTCACTAACCTAGCATAGTATCAAAATAATTACACGGAGAAAATTGAAAAGCAGCTGTTGTGTGACACCCAATTTACCCAGCTTAAATAGTACTTTTTCGTCGTCTTTGATTTATGACGGTGAGGCTTGTAGTTTCCTATCAAAACCTTGAGTTGCATTTTTTTCTTCTTCTAGTCTAGTATTCTGCCAGACTGGAAAAATGGTTTCGTCTCTGATAAATATGCAATAGTTCTTGGCGTCAAAATACTTTCCTATGCTATATTTTTAGACTCAAGACAGCACTCGTCATAGTCCTAACCATTCTATTTGCGAAAAGATATGAATATTCTCCTCCATAACTGTTTTCATGATCAGAACGGTATTTTCAATTACTGCGTCTCTCACGTTTGTTGTTCGCATTAAAAATATAATTTTCATTAGTTTGCTTGTTTGAAAGTTTCTATTCTAACTCAGTGAACTCCATCACATCGTTAACTTTATAATCTATACTTTCAAATAGACGAAACAGCCGCTTTAGTTCATTGACTAACACGAGTGCGCATGTTTTATTTAAAAAGTAGTTCCTAGCATAGTTACATGCTACACTATCTTTAGGCACAAGTCTCGTGCACGTGCGTGCAAGATAAAGGTGTTCTATTTCGTAAAATACTGCACAATTCTGACAATATAGAGTTAATGGAGACACAAAAATGAGCAAATAATAATGCAAATAATAATGCTAATAATAATGCTAATAATAATGCAAATAATAATGCTGATAACAATGCAAATAATAATGCTAGTAATAATGCAAATAATAATGCTAATAACAATGCAAATAATAATGCTAATAATAATGCAAATAATAATGCTAATAACAATGCAAATAATAATGCTAATAATAATGCTAATAACAATGCTAATAATAATGCAAATAATAATGCTAATAACAATGCTAATAATAATGCTAATAACAATGCAAATAATAATGCTAATAATAATGCAAATAATAATGCTAATAATAATGCAAATAATAATGCCAATAACAATGCGTTTCTAAAGCAACAATGCCGTTTAGAGCTACTAAATATAAAGCTGGCAAAAATTAAAACATGAGTTATAATGACACAGAAGGTAAAACGTGTAAGAACTGAATCAGTAAAATTGTTGGTAATGTCAATGTAGCGTGGCATTTCAAATGACTGCCTACTTCATATGTTAAGTTAAAGTTAATACCGTGTTATGTATGTATGTATGTATGTATGTATGTATGTATGTATGTATGTATGTATGTATGTATGTATGTATGTATGTATGTATGTATGTATGTATGTATGTATGTATCCATGCTACAAATTCACGTAAGTCGTTAAATGTACTTGGTGAAAGTATTGCAAGAATGCATCTACTTTTGTTTCAGTTATTATAACAACAACCATGGTTATGTTGATGGTTTCATATTATTTGTAAAAATTCAGTTTGTATTATCCCCAACGTTCGAATCAAGATTTTCAATTATATCTGTCGTCCCTCTTTTTGTTTACATGCTCTAAGTTCTTTTGCTGAAGATTATGCCAATTTTCTTTTAAAAGCATGGTTAGGATACGCATTATATGCAATTAATTGAAACAATGCATTTTCTTCAATTCGTTGTTTTAAAAAAAACCAAGTTTTATTGATTCACTTATATAAATATAACCAATACTCAACGACCGCCACCAACCTCTTATAATCGCTGGCAATCCCTGAATTTCAATTATTACGTCATCGCCATATTATCTGTTAATGCCCATTGACAGCTATAAAATATTAGATTACATGGCATTAAAACAAAGGGAATGATTTCATCTGGTGTGCGATGGAGAATTTTGTAGTGTTTGCCGAATTCATATTAGCAGTAACGGCAAATTCATATACAAAATACCACGTCTCAGATGTCTGATTTAGATTCTATTTCAATAACTGGAGGTCCAGCAACTAGTACTGTGTACAAAAATGCGCTAAGCCATCTCCATATTAGAACTCTTACCGGCACGATACCAACACCCAAACCCCCTGACACCGTATTTTAGGTACGGCTGTAACGGCAAAAAAAAAAAAAATGTCCTACTGGTATAGCGTACCTGACAGTATCGGTACCTGACCTTCTCTAGCAGTTGAGTATGGACTAAGGTCAAAATTATTACTTCCGGTTCAGTACGAATATAGTCCTAATATTTTTAGAGCATTTTATTCTTTTCATTTTAGTGGTGATACAAGCGTTAGATTTTGGCATTCTTTGTATTGATATATATGTAATTGTTTTTTCTTTAGATATGAGCATTATGGTGTGATTGGCTGTGTGTATTTCGGTGACAATGCACAGTGAGTATTGCTGCATTGATGATCCGGAAGTAAAATCACTTATGCCTTGTTTAGAGTCCAGCCCCCCCCTCCCTTCAAATAATTGATGGATTTTTTTTTATTAAAGAGTAACATGTGATTTATTTGGTTTTGGACATCGTGGAAACAACAATACAATGAAACAAAATGGGGCACGGATAAATAATTATGATCCGAGTCATGTCGGTTCATATCCATAAAAGTTTAAATTAATAATCCGGATTTATTTTAAAGATAGATGAAATTTTAATATGTTGAAGACATTAAATTTAATACATAGAACAATGAAATTAAAAATTACAGAATTTCAATTGAATAAAATTGAAGTGAATTTGAAACAAAATAATAAAATTGTAATCTAAACATACAGTATAGATTATGTGAGGTTCACACTAATTATTATTATCATGTAAGTATTCCTACAGCTAATAAAAGTTGTAATGGTCGATATTTTTGCAATTTTCTAAGGAAAGGTATCTTTTCAAGTCAGAACGGGTTGGGTTTTTCTTTTATCAGAAACACATGAAGACATATTTTCCAGCTGATATTGTGCCTTTATTTCATTTATTCTATTAATGTTTGCGTCCAAACAGTAAATGTATGTGTTTGTCATATTATGATTATATGAGTAACACATATCTGCTTATATGGCTTTGTGTAATCGGTTATAAACATGGTTAGATGTTATTTCCTGAGAGGATGAAGATGAAAAATATATCAGATCCTACTCATGTTGTCAAGCAAGCCATTTTAAACTGTTAGAGAATAAATAGATCCAAACAAACACACATCAAAGTGATAAAATAAAACTTTATCTCCTTCTTTTTATCTTGAATATAAGAAAATAGAAATAATGAAATAAGTCTATCATAAATGTATTCCTTTTTGTTGTTAATTTTGATATTAGGACGTTGATTGACAAATTGCAGCATTGTGAAATAAGCTGATATCCCATTCTAATAAACCTTTTTTATTTTATGTTAGAAATTGCAAATAATAATTGTTAACTGACACTCTAAACATGAGAAGAAAAAAAAAATTACGATTCGAGTCCAAATGTGATAATTCACTGACTCAAAGTAGAAGGGCTCCGGACACAACCGAACGCATCTATCCTTCAGTTTGTATCGACTGGGATACCGCAGACCTTCTGCTTACGTACAACTTAACTCAGCGGTTCTCAACCTTTCTAGTGCCGCGACCCTTTTAATGCAATTCCAAATGTTGTGGCGACCCAACCGTAAAATTATTTTCGTTCATAGCTGTAAAAATGTATATTTCCGATGGTCGTAAGCGACCCCTGGCAAATCGTTGTTCGACCCCTGACGGGGTCGCGACCCACAGGTTGAGAACCGCTGACTTAACTGTACCCAGCGTCAGCGGAGCAGTCTTTCGCTCAACACGCCTGAATGTTAGGGTCTACCCTGTTTGAACTCCTAACTAGAATTATGTTCATATACCATGATCTGCGGTCGCATAGTGTTAAGGGAAATAGGGGTCTGTTGTTCTCAGTTGTTCGAATATATATTTGCGCGTTTGGCCTTCAGTTGTAGAATGATGAAAGCCGGAGTAGGCCGGAAAATCCTGACTTTTTGATGGAATAACCAGTTACCAGGTGCCTTTGTATCTACCACCTATATTATATGTAAGAATAAGGATGAGAACATGTCTTTGCGGTGGGATAGCAGATGCGAACAGGTGCGGTAATTTTATAACCGTATCATTCGTAAATTTTAGTCAACACTATTTAGATTACGCCCCTATGAAGTGTCTTTCTTGGTCGATTATTTATGCTTACTGATTTATTATTAGCGTTTATATGTTATGTTCACTAAATATGATTCACAGTCAAGATTCTTTGTCTTATTCGTAATTTCTTAAATTGTGCATTGATTCACCAAAGAAATGTAGCAAAGAAAAGAACAAATAAAGAACTGAGACCGTAATTATTTATTTTGCAATGAATGTAAACGTTTTGTGAGTCTGTGAATGTTTGTATAGAGCGACGAGAGAGAGAGAGAGAGAGAGAGAGAGAGAGAGAGAGAGAGAGAGAGAGAGAGAGAGAAGAAAAGAACGAACGAAAGAAAGAAAGTGCAATACTTTGTGTGAATTCAATTTGAATTTTACTGCCGTTTTAAATCGTTAAAGATTCCTTACAAGTTATGCCGTAATTTCAAGTTTTATAAGATGTTAACGAAAGGGTAAAACCCATTGCTGTCATTGTTTCTTTTTCTTTTACCATTCTATCTTTCTTTGGATAACGTGTTGCGTCTTAGTAATGTAAACAAGCAACGTATTATGTAATTAATTAAAGTATCGAGATACCACTTGCTTTAGACATAAATCCACTGGCAGTTTACAATGTCAATTAGCGGCTAAAAACAAAGAAAATAAAACAAAACAATACACAAAAAAACAACCTCTTCCTAAGACCTTTATTAAAACAATTCTTGAATGATTAAAGAAAGATATTATTAAGTTTATAGTGTTATAATTTTCCAATCATCTAATACAACAGGAATCAGAGTTAAAACTTTCCTTTTATACACCCAGCACCAATCATAGGTACATTTTCAAATTATATATAGTGCATGTAAGTCGCTGGAACTGCCATATTTGAAGACAATGATTGTGTTAGACGCTGATTGTTCAAATTAAATAGCGCTTCGCAACCGTGAACAGAAGCTCAAAATATACTACCGCTTCAGTGACATTCATGTATTTTAAACTGTGTTCAATTCACGCTGGAAAATAGACAATGGTGGCTAATTCAAATTCGTGGAACACAATCACTTTGCACCTTCAAAAACTCGAGTACTCGACATAAAGAGGAGACATCTCTTGAAAATTTGAAATGTGTTACTTATTTTTTTTCTTCCCATTTAAGTGATATCTGACATACCTCAACACCTGGAACTCTTATTCATTTTTGTATATAATATATGTAAGATCAATATACAATAAATTTAATTAAAAAAAAAAGAAATGAATGACGCATCAAAACGACATAATTTTCCTCAAATGATTTCGCAAACTGTACTAAGTGTGGTCTAATAAAATCTGCATGAATGTTTAGCTCTTAAAATACGACTTTTCATGCCCATATCACATTTTTTCTTACACTTTTCTTGCATTTCATTGAAATCTGCTAGTCACGTGCAGAAATTCTTTATCTTGATCTATTTTATTGCTTTCACAAGACTTCTCCAAACATAACAAAAACTGCAATGCTTAAGCAAGATACGTAGTTGATCAGGTGTTTTATCTGTCAATGAAACGTATGTGGTGCCAACATTTCATGCCGTCGTACCAATTTACCTCACAACATCCACAGAGCACATGCCACCTCGAAACAAACTCCCCACTCTTACGTTAATTGTTTTGGAACCGTTGGCTCTAATGAGTTCTTCAGTGGGTTTCAGGTTTAGTCTTAAACACGTTTTCTCCTTTAGAAACGTGTTTCAATTTTAAAGTGTTTTAATTAAAAACAGCGGACAATTCCAAATAAAAGTTTGGGCGCTGGTTGTGTGTGTATATATAATTCATAACATTTGGAATTTTTTATCACGTCCAGAAATCATATTTTTGTTTCTTGGTTGTAAGTATTCCCAGGGATTTCCATTTGATTGTACTTGGTGCGATTCAACAATAAGGTAGAAATAAAATATTATCAATGAAAACGTTTAGGAAGTATATGATGATGTAATATCTAAAAACGTATAATAAACGTATCAAAACTTGATCTCGCCTGCGTATCATAACAAGAATAAAAATGAACAATCGTATTGTACCATAAACAAAAATGGACATCTTATCATCCAAAGGACAAAAATGAACAGCGAGTCATACCAAGAACAAAAACGGGGCAGCGTATCATACCAAGAACGAAATAGTCCAGCGTATTGTACCACGAAAAAAATGGATCAGCGTATTTGATGAAGGAATATTTAGAAACATTTATTAAACTTTGCTGACTTCTTCAAAGTATATAAACAAGAGCCAAAATGTACCAGCGTATCAAACAAGAACCAAAATGTACCAGCGTATCAAACAAGATCAAGAATATACAAATCAGTAAACCGTGTTTAATATATTATTGCCATTTTATTTCTTTATTGACTAAAGGCAAGCTTTCACATACCCACATTGACCTATACGAGATTCGAACCTAGGTTTAAAGAAGTATCAACGATATATAAAGGCGTGCGCTTTATTTTACGAAGCAAATGTTTATTTCAATTTTGGAATGCAGCGTCTTGCTTTTCATAATGATTAACAATATTACACTGAAAGCAATAAATTTTCATGGGTATTAAGACAATAATTATATTAAATAATATACCGAACAACCAATTAATGGTTGAATCGGACTTGGATGAACTGCATACAATATTAACAAGATTTTTTCTCTTTCTTCTGTTGTTAAACTGATTTAATATATTGCATTTCATTGGGAGCTACATCTGCTTGATCTTTTATCTGCTGACCAATGCATCTCAGGATGCTCTTTCAAGACCCTTTTTTCAAATCTTTAGGATAATCAAACTGGGAGTATATTTTGAAAGTTTCGGGTAAGAAATATGCGAAATGAAGGCACATTTTAGTTTTCAAATCGAGCAAGACAACTTTTCCAGGCAGATCCTTCATAGGATGTTTCCAAGGATGTTTTTAAATTAATCTAAGAAGAAATTCAAGAACACTTTACTTAATCAGAATATCGGAAGAACAAAAAAAAATTTAAATTAAGCATTGTTAAATTAATTAGTATTCAAGGGAACACTTAAAACACTAACTCACATGAAACGCAGACGCCATAATATCAAAATTCCAAACAGCAACATTCATTCACTCCGACCACGACTAAGTCGACGGTTCTGACCACGATCCCGTAGGCAACTTGCGGCCCGACATATACGACTCAAATACCTGTCGATCCAGAATAAAACCTTGACGGTGATTTGCCGTGCGACATAATGCACACGGGTAGAGGCCTAGAGATGAACTTATTGGTGACCACGAGGCGAGCTTAAGCCGGAAATACATTCCCGTTGGTTACATTCTTACAACGTGGTCTCACGCAAAAATTAAGTCCAATCCAAGAAACCGAGTGAGTTCCGCTACGAAACGTTCATGTTTACATTGACTTTGAAGATAAACTGGGAAACTAACATCGACATTCATTTGATTTTTCCTCTGAATCTCCCTAACATGTACAAAGACCACTGTAATTTCACTCAAATGTTGATGACTTAATTAACCGTGTTTTCAATTCGGCTTGACTGGTTGTTGTTGTTGTTGTTGGGTTTCAGGCCACTTTTCAGCACGCGAGAGGCTATACATGGCGGCCAGTATTCATGGTTGAGGAAGAACCCGGGGAAAAAACCCGGAAAGAACCACCGACCCACGAGAAGCTACTGGCAAGCATTCTCATACCCGCATTGGCCGAATCCGAGACACGAATCGACGCAGACAGCGGTGAGATGGCAGTGATCCATAACTTTAGACCACTCGGCCACTCGGGGTACCCGGCTTGACTGGAAATGGGTGTGTAAAAAAAAATCAAGAAAAGAGGATGTATTTAATACCTCAATTAATATTGACGAATATTCGAATTATGTAAAAGTTGGTATTCGTTTCAGCTCTGTAAAGCATACACGAGAAGATCGAGTTGAATGGAGGAATCATCCTCACTGCAGATGTCCCCACTGTGGGTTCTGCAACCCATACAGATATGTAACATGTATGATATATTCACTGTCCTGTTTACAACAGTTATAAATCACCTGTAACTAAGTGAAAAGGCTACATACGTGTTGCATTTAAAGACAAGCTTTTATGCACAGGACTGCAATGGTTACATGACTCACTCTTCGGAACCGATTCAGGATTACATTGACATGAGTTGTTAGAAAACCAAACCCTATCAAGTTTGAGGGTGGAAAGATACACCTGTGTACACAGTTACCAGTTATCTTTGTAATAATTATTTTTTTTTGATGTCACAACGTCTCAAGATAAAGAAAGAAGCTCCAACGTTGTTCGAACTTCGGATCACTGACATACAGCCCTTTCACCTATTGAATGAAATAATCCAAGCACGCGGTGTTGTGTGGAAACTTTGATGTATCTAACCGTGTTTTTCTTATTAACGTTTCGACCCGATAAAAAATATCTCTTCAAGAACAGCCGATTCCCTCCTAATTTGTATTTATAACAAGAGGACCAAGATGACAGTATCGCTAAACTTGTGCTTGCCATACTAAATTCACACACGTGTTGAAACTTTTTTTAGGGCTGGGGGAGGGGTTGGAGTAGTAATGTTTGTTACACTGCCTTATAATGTTGGTGTAACTTAACTTCTTTCTTGTACATTACATTTAGGACGATAATAACGAACCAGTCATTTATGCGACCAGCAATGTTTTCTGAATCTCGTTTTCTCTATGTGTACTTGGCCCTGATCGATAACTTAATAATACTAATACTACAAATACTACTACTACTACTACTACTAATAATAAAATCAATGAGGTCTTTGTATAGCGCCTAATCTTTAGAAGCTCTAAGCGCTTTACAACATCTATAATGATATGAATGCACCCCCCCCCAAAAAAAAAAACAAAAACAAAAAAAAAAACATGACATTGGAGGGAAAAATGCTGACACTATTTAAGGTAGGAAACATTTTAGGTCTTTAAGTTTGTCGAAAATGGTGAGATTTAAGAAAACTCACGAAAGGGTTCACTGTCTCGTTGTGTCTAATTTCAATGGGCAATTCATTCCACATTGCTGAGCGCCTATATACAAAGAAACCCAAACAACATTTTGATAGTGGGAATAATGAGTATACGATTGTCGGATTTGGAGCGCAAGTATCTTGATGGTGTTTACACATGGGCGAGGCCAGATAGGTATGCTGGACTGGAGTCGGTCAGTGAAATGTAGCAGAGAGAATACATTTTGTTTGATTCTGGATCGGATAACCAGTGAAGGTACAGAGCAGTGGGGAGGTGTGCTCTGATCGTGGTACTATAAAGATGATCCGAGCAGCTGTATTTTTAACTTTTTGAAGTTTCTGGAGTAGATATTGAGACGAACCAGACAAAAGCGAGTTACAATAGTGCAGTCTTGAAATTACTAATGAACACACACGTGTTTTAGTGGCATGAACTGAAAAGATATTTGCGAATGGAGCTGATGCGTCTCAGGCTCAAGATATGCAGCCTTGCATATGTTCATCACATGTTGGTGCAATGTGTGAGTACTGTCGAGAGTAACACCTAGGTTTCGTACTGACTGTGAATCTAATGTTGGTGTTACCGATATTTATTGTTTGAGGTAAGGGATGTAAATAAGAAAGCAGCTTGTTACACGTCTTCCATGATTTCACACAAATGCACCTCTCTATTTTTGGATGGAAGCATCAACTTCAGTTGGGCGGCTAGACTTGTATATTTGTGTATCAGCGTACAGTTGGCGAGACACTGGGTGATCTATGACATTTGAGAGCGGCTAAGTGTATAGACCGACGAGAACAGGTCCAAGAACAGACGCCTGTATAACAACACAACATAGGTCAACTGGGCTGGAGTGTATTCCATTTCCATACACAATTTGTGTCATGTTCACGTCACTTTGGTGCACTCTTTGTCACTATTTTCCGTAGTAAAATGAGTCCAAGTAGCACTTTAATCACTGTAAGGCTGTAGTCTGAATGCCAAATACATGCTGGAGACGGTGAAGTAATATATCATGGTCTAGTGTGTAAAATGCTGCAAACAAATCAAAGAGGGAGAGGACTAATCTTTCTACTATCCAACGCAGAGAAAGTCAGTAAATACTTTCAGACGAGTATTTTCAGTACTGTGACAAGGGCAATACGCAGATTGTATGTTGCTAAACAACTTTTTCTAAGATTTTAGATATGAACGGGAGATTAGAAATTGGGCGGTAGTTCTTTAAATTGTTATGGTCAAGTGTTGGTTCTTTCAGCAGAGGCTTTACGATGGCAGTTTTGAAAAATGATGGGAATTTCCCAGATGAGAGAGAGAGATAATAATAACATCAGGTAGTTAAGGGAATATTGGGTCTAAGCACTCAAGCAGCAGTGATGTTGGAATTGGATCAAGTTCATGTCACTTTGGTGCACTCTTTGTCACTATTTTCCATACTAAAATGAGTCTACCGCAGAGAAGGTAGTTGGAAGTGGTAGAACATTTGTTCCTTGATATTAGTTTGTCAGTTATCTCAAAGAGCTCTTTACAGTTGGAACTCTCCGTGATCTTAGTACAGTAGTGGGATAATTTTGCTAAATGGACATTTGTGACGTTCTTCTTAGCAGCTTCATAGATATGTTTATGTAAAGCCAAAGCCTCTCTGCTTTATGGCAGTGTCTTTTAGCAGTGTGAAGCTGGTTCCTAACACTGCTATACCATGGAGAACTTTTTTTTATATTGATACTCTGCACTTGGTGGCTGGGGCATGTTTTACAAGCAATGTACACAGGCAGTTATAGAGTTGTTATGCTGTAGGAGGTTTAAAAATGTTGTTAGGTTTTCTTGGATGTCATGCATTAGTTTGGTTCTATTTATCATACAGAGGTTTGTCTTAGAAGCAAATAAAGGGGGATGGTTAGGGACTGATACGTCGAGATTGCATATAATGCAGAGGTGATCTGATGCAAGTTCGTGGGATACATGGTTTGATTGCAGAATATTATCATCAGGTCTTTGCAGAATCTAGTCTAAAATGTGACAGTTTATGGGTGGGTTGGTTAACTGACTGAAAACATGAATGGAATCAAGGAGTTTTGACGTGCTAACATTTTGTATACAGGTTTAATCAGAAAACTAATGCAAAATACTACAATATTGTTTAATGATGAAATTCAAACAACAAATAATCAAAAGAATGAGCAGCAGAGGGGGCGAATCGGACGACATATATTTAAGTAATCCCTCATAAATAACGGCTTAAACCAATGAAATCAGGTCAATGTGTGTGTGAATCTGATATCGTTTTCATGGATTAGGCCAAAAAAAAAAATCAGTGAAATCAATGAAAAATCAGTGAAATCAAAAACTTTTTAACTATTACAACATCGATGTCACTCGCCCTCTCTGCTGCTATGGGTCAACCGAATATTTGATCCAGTCCTTAGGACGAAAATCACTACGACTTTACAAACAGACTAATCGCTAACACCTCGTCTTGTAAATCAATCAGAGTATTAGACTGGTCAGTGAGTTTGAAATTAATTCTGGTTAATGAATTATTATGACATCGCATATAGACTGGATTAGTTGGATCCTCAATTATTAAAAATCCTGGAGGGGCTATTGGTGCAAATGAATACAAAATATATCCTTGCTGAGCTTGGTTTGATCGTTCGAGATTAATTTGATAGCTTCCTTTGATAACATCGCATACTAAATTGAGCGCAATCACCGATGAAATATTCACATTGAACGGAGCGATATGCCTACCACCACCATCTGGGTCATTATTGTGTGTCAGGATTTTTATTTCCGGTGATGATGTTTTTTTCCATGCATCATGAATTATTTTAAAACCAACATCGATGGCATCACTGAGAGATTTTTGTAGTTCTAAGATATTATATCCTGGAAGTTTGACTGTTGGAATATCCTTGACGGGGATATTTAAGTTCGATGCAAATGCTGTTCTCGATAGGGGGATATTGTCATCTAATATACCCTGAATAATTTGTGAATGAAATGTTTCCATGTCATTGATGATTTTGTTACATGTTTCTATGACGCTGATAAATTCATCTCGGGTGAGAGTACCGGATTTAAGGGATATTAACAACAGTGAAATATCGTTATTGAAAGCTGTGAAATTTTCAGTGATTTTATCCCAGTTAGCAGAATGATAAACAATTTGGCCGTTCTCATATTCTACTCTAATGAAAAAATTCAATTTGTTATAATCTCTATAACTCCTTATTGGATTATCAGATTTTATCCTGTCTGTGATATAATCAGTTTTTTTTTGGTTCTGGTAATTTAACGGTCCCCCCCCCCCCTGGTGGTAATTCAGGCCATCCTAGTACGGTCCTTATTGAGCTTTGATAGATATATACGACGTATCCTTCTGTGCTTATTTCAATGGCAGATGACAGTGTTGGCTCATGAACTGTTATAGCTATTTTTGACTCTTTTCCAGTAATCGATTTTATTCTACGCGCGAATTCATTATTGATTTGTTCAATTTGGTATGATCCGGTTGGTATGGAAACAACGTTCCAGTCTGGGGTACCGTCGTCTTTATTCTTATTTGCAAATACCAGGGAATTATTCGGTTGTTGACCACCAAATGATTTTGATCTAATATTAGGCCAACTATGGTATACTCGTAATTTTGCTAGCGCTATCTCCTTCACTGGGACCGGAGAGGGGAAATTCACACTGAATTCTGGATTCGTTGATGTTATTGAGATCATGCTGGTTTGTACTGGGTTTGTGTTCTCCACTATTTGTTGAAGTAATTCCATCGGTGTTGTCATTGTTATTATATTCATGATGTATTTCTAATTTTGACATCGCACAATCATATATATCTACCATCGCTGAAAACTCACTCTCTGATATAATTGTATCATCGAGAGATGACGATATCAATGAGGATAATTGCGAGTATGCAGTAGACACAACATGAAATTGAATTATGTAGTCTTGTAGTTTCCGTTGGCTGCATGATGATATTTTTTTTGTGATTATTGAAATTATTCCAGCGATTGTTGTTGCCGCAGAAATGCAAATTGGAACAGCTATCGGAGCCATCATTGTCACTGAAGACAGTATAATACCAGCTCCGGTGATTACACCACTCACTGAATACACGGTAACATCAATTGCGGTAATTCTCCTGCGATATTTTTTAATTTTCATTGCATACTCCTCAGACAGGGTTTTGAGTCTAGTTTGATATTCTCTGACCTGATCATAGCGATATTGCGATGATGAAATCATTTTTTATTTTAACAACGCTAGCGTTTTCAATTACGATTTACTTAAATCCGCTACGAATTCCACATACCACGTTGTTGAGACCCTAACCAAATTTTTATCAGTAGATGTGATTGTGAACTTTTCAGTTGTATTCTTGTCGATGATCGTTGAAATCGTATTATTGACCCCAGATGAACTGGACGATGAAATATTAAATTGAGACAATGGTGTTACTAGTGTTAATCGATAAATACCCTTAACGGTTGCAGTGATATCTAATTTGTTGTTTGTAGGTGTCCACTCAAATGATCCGTGTTGGATCGTGTATACTACGTTGTTGGTTTTCTCATGAGGAATTTTTGTTTTTTCAATGACTGTTATCATCCTTGTTGCATCCCCTTTGATGCCTTCGATGAAGGTTTTCGTCTCATCGATGGATTTTTTAATATCAGGGAGTTTTAGTTCAATTTTATCGAATGTAGTTCCAATAAATTTATCAATGATATTTCTACGAAATGCGGTAAACTGTTTTATGTGTTCTTCGGTTTTAGATTGAAGTGTTGCTAGTTCTAACGCAGAATCGTTGAGAATTTTTAATCGATCTGTAATCGTCGAAAAAAGTACACCTGGTTTGAGTTTACCCTGATCGGAAAATAACGCGATAGTATTCTCGATTGAGTTTCGTTGTTTAACTAAAATATCATCCAGAGAAATATTACTAGATTTCAATTTACCCTGTTTGTCTTGAAATACAACTATTTCATTCGGGTCGACACTTGTTAAATTCAACGTCTCAGCGATTTCATCTTTAATTTTTTTTGTTATATCCTTGATAGAATCAGGGGTTGCAGTGTCATCGGGTTTGGGTTTCAGAGGTCTTCCCCAAATATCAATCATGTTATTGTAAAACTCTTTCTCTCTCTAAAAAGCGATTGCTGGTGTAGTCATTTACGACAATGTGTGGTGGTTTTCCGCTTGAGTTAGAAATAGCGTCAAGGACATTTAATACTTCACTGCCGCATATTGGTGGGTCATTGATTTGTTGTGTTGGTAGCGTAGAATACCAAGTCTTCATTGGAAATTGTTTTATGTAACGCATAAACTCTTTTGGTGGGGCTAATCCATATGAATCAAAATAGACAATCCCATGTGGATCAATATCGTATGCAACCCAGTGAGTTCCAGGTCCGGTGCTGTTATTGAGATTAATAATACCTGTTTCAGTTTTGTTTGGTTGATGTGGTAATTGATCTTTCATAAAAACACCTCTAAAATTTTTAATCACTAGTTTTTTAGCCGCATCCATTAAATCAAAATTGGACATGGGAACCATCGAAGATTTGGGAACCATAGGTTCCTCAATTAATAAACCGTTCCTGGTAGTCTCAGGCCTGATCCGTGAACGGATCTCCCGCTGTACCATGAATACGGGGTTCCTGGTAGTCTTAGACCCAATCCGTGAACGGATCGTCCCTTTTTTTTATATCCTTGTCCAGTTGCCTTCTTTGGTGCCATTCCTGCTGCAGTACCAACGGCTCCTAACGCTGCTGCTTTCGCCACTGCTGGGGCTGCTGCTGCAATCAATGCTGGTATTGCAGCTAACAATGGAAATATACCACCCGTTTTCATCATATTTTTGATAGCAGCCGCAGAAAGAGTAATCTGAACACCTTTTTTGGCTGCAAGTGCATCATTGAAATGTTTTATTTGACGAGTTGTCAGTGATAATTTATTTGCACCACCAGTCATTTGATTCGGTTTCAACGTGATTGTGGTTCCACATTTTTTAGCCGATTCTGATTGCAATTTTTTGATTTGACCAGGAGTTAACGCAACACTAATAACACTATATGACATTATACATAATAGATTGATTCTAATTCAATGAAAAATCGAGAAAATCAATCAAAGATTTTCTACTGGGGCATCTACCACTCTCATTCTTCCTCCAACACCTTCAAGTAGCATTGATTTGTCGCTGAGAATGACAGCAACCGCTCTATAATTAGCAATACCACCAGGACGGGTTACACGGGCTCTAAAGTGTATATCAACAACAGATTGTCTCATCAAATCAAGATGTTCCAGTGAGAAGTAATAGATTGGATACAGATTTTTAAAATCCAATTGTGATATTTGCAAACCAGTATCCACATTTTGATCACGTGCCATAAATGACAACAACCTATGATAAACTCGTGCAATATGATTTTCTGTGTAATCAAGTTGTATATCCTCAGATGGTTCCTGCTGGCCGTTTATTCTCAGTGAGACCTCTCTAACACCTAACTGATCAAATATCATATGGCTGAAGAGTTGATTGCCAACTCGTGCGTTATCCTGTAACGCAATAAATATATGACGTGGCGCAGCAACACCTTGTTTTGATGCTAGATTCCACGTGAATAACCCGTTCAGCTCTGATTGCTTCGCATCTGTACTCACGGTTAGCCAACTCAACAACGACTTTCCTCCTTGGTCCATAAATGATAGTGATCGTTCTTCTGCGGTGATTGCTGGAGTCAACACTGGCATCCACAATGATATTTTTGTTAAATTGACTTTACCGGCATCAGCATTTGGATTTGCATTGTCTGCTGGAATCCTCCAAATTGCGTCATTATCATCACTTTTTCGTACAAGCGATACTGTATGCTTCGCTCCATAAATAACTTTTCGGACGTTTCTACAGAATCCAAATATGTGATGCAGTGGAATCGCGCATGAAAATGATTTACGCGCTCCTTGCAACATTGAAATACGTGTTGCAGCTCCTAGATTGAAATTAACATCGTTGTTTATAATCATATCTTCGGCATCAATATTAGCGGTGCCAGCATTATTCTTTGGTCGTCTTACAACAAATGGATTTCCTCCAGCGGTATTTGTAACATCTTTTGCAAACATCATAGAAGGTCCTGCTGATCTTGTATAATCATCAGAATATCTCGCTAACCCTATGATTGTTGTAGCCACATCAACATCACGATCTATGGACTCAATTTCTTTTCCATCAATGAGATATTTTGCACTCTCAAATAACGCCATAATACCATTATTGACAAACCCGACTTGAGTATCAGCTGGATACGGTGCTGGTACAGCAGGAGTATCAGCAGCTGTTACAATTTCTCCTTCGATTTCAATAAACGCTTCACAGGGCAAAAAGTATTTACTGGTATCATGGACTTGAAGATCAATTCTTGCTCGACTATTTGAGTCTATGGCATGATAGGCGTAATATTGATAATCGCGTACAGAATCATCCTTGCCAACTGGGGCGTCTATATCAAACGCTGGATCACGTGACTGTTTGAACATTTTATTCTATTTATCAGAGTCTAAATCGTGAAATCGTAAACGATTCGTGAAAAACGCTAGCGTGAAAATCCATAGGATTTCATCTACGTAGTTTTTTAAAGCCACTTCCCGCTATCATATTTGGGTCGGGAGTTAAAGCCATCGATGCTAGTTTTTCATATACTGCGTTATTTATAATTTTACTAACACTTGCAGGCATTTTTTCTGTAGACGGTAACGGTTTCTTTTTTCGCCTCACTGATGATGTTATTTTATTCTTTGCAGTTGAAAATGCCTTTCCGGCAAGATCTCCAACAGCACCAATACCCTTATCACGAATAACATCAATGGCTTTCATTAATAATTGTTTAGCTAACGGCATCACTTTTGGGGCCATTCTTGAAAAGAATCCTAAAATGGTATTGCCTAAACCATCTCCATAGTATGCTTTATAAACTGGAAACCGTGAGTTTACCACATAGACTGGGGTTGGTTTATCATGATTGTAATGGATGATCATTATTTGAAATCAGAAACAATTTTTCAATTGTAAAACAATTTGTCAATCACTATGATACCCATTTGCTAACTCGTCAATGAAATCTCGATATGTTTTGATATCCATGATACCGCCGGCAAATAACCGTCTACAGATATCAGCTGCTTCATTAATTATTTCTGGAGAGTTATTTCCAGCTCGGAATCCTCCTACAAGAACTTCTAATCGTGATATATCATTGATAACACTATCAGGACAAGTGTTTCCAATCCTTGGATTTTGCAATCCACTTCCGCTATAACCAGTTGCTTCATCTAGTTTTTCTAAATCATCATCATCATCATCAGGTGGTAGTTGTTGTTTTTTTTGTCTTCTTGTTTGTCTACGTGTTGGTGTTTGACGTTTTCGTTCTTGTCGTTCTTCTATTTCTCGTTGTCGCTCTTCTATTTGTTCTCTTTTATAATTACTAATTCCCTTTTGAAATTCCTTGTACCCCATCTCATCCTTATTCAAACGACCGATCCCTTTATTTAGTTTATACAAATTATCGGACCAATCATTACTTGATATTCTATCATCCTTATACTCGTCCTTTAAAAAATCTTTTTTTGAATTATAGCTTTGAGCAGCAAAATTACCAAAGGCTTGATAATCCTTTGATTTCAATAAACTAGGTTTTTTTATTTCTATTTTAGCATTATCAGTAAATTTATTCAACAGAGAAACAGTCGTTTTTTTCGGATCAGTTTTTTCAGTTTGTTCAGTTTTCGCTGCTAGTTTTTCAAGTACAGAAATAAGACCCTCTTCCTTTCTTTTACCGTCAGGATCATCTCCCAGTATAGCACGCTCTACCCCTTTCGTTGCTGTGGTTACTGGTTTAAACAACTCTTCAGATCCCAAAGCAAAATCAGTTTGTAAACTCTGTCGTTGTTGCAGTTTATTTCTTACAGAGTCACGAATTGGTACAAATCTCTTAATTGCATCTAATCGTTCACGAGCCAATCGGGTTGTTAATGCTTCATTGACCATTATTTGAAATCAGAAACCATTTTTCAATTGTAAAACACTTTTCCCACTTTTTTGACATGTCGGATGATTTTTAACACCATCATGGAAGTGTTATTTGATTGTTTTAACGGCTCTATCAATGATGGAGAAAGTGTCCAAATCGTATATAAAATAAATAATACTGTCACTTTCTCCACTTTTTTGACATGTCGGATGATTTTTGATACGGTCATGGAAGTGTTTTTTTATTGTTTTAACGGCTCTATCAATGATGGAGAAAGTATCATAATTGTATATAAAATAAATAATACTGATAGTTTCTCCATTCTATTTTGATCAATTCAGTGTGTGTGAAATATTTTCACTGATTTTTTGACATTCCCTTTGAAGGTCGGCTAAAAAAATGATAAATGGTCGATCACAATCAAAAAATGATAATGGTCGTGCAATCAATGGTCGGGCAATCAAAATTGTTCATTTTCCTGAATTAATGCCCGTAGGTTTCTAATTTTAGAGTTGACTTCTTTTTTCAATTCGTATTCGTTACCTAATTCTTTTCGTATTCGTTCTACGATAGTATACAACGGGACGAACACACTGATGTCACTGGAAAATGAAAGAGAGTCTCTAATAGAATTCTGAACTTTTTTGATGAGTGCATATTTCTTGGGTAGCATATACTTGTTAGTGCTAACCCCGTATTCTATATCCTGAAAATCAGACATGATTTGATCAGGATTTAACCCATCTGATAGTTCAATATCCTGATTTTTCAATTTTGCTATTTCAACTATGATGCTATTCATGTTTTCAGAATTCATTATTCTATAGCAATGACATATCTCTAATTGGAAATTATGAAGCATTAGACATAACTAAATTGAACTTTTTGCCCGCTCTTTTTTGAAATAGCCGATCGATAAATCCTCCCTGCAACTTTTTGAACAGAAGTTGGACAAATATCGAAGTGCCTACCGGCTTCATTCATAGATGAAAATATTTTTTCTTCATTAGTTATTGTATTCAAAGATTTCACAGGTCTTTTCCAAACCGTTTTGCAAGTGCCAGCTCTTCCTCGTTTGGAATTCTCACTCAGTGTGATAGCCTGCAGATTTGATACAGAATTATTCTTTGGATTAGAATCCTTGTGATCAATAACAAAACCATTCTCGATCAATCCATAATGACATTCATACACGAAACGATGATTGAGATAAGTTTTCTTTCCAACAGTAAACCTCAAATACCCCATACCATTGTCAACACCAACTGATTTCTTTAGTCTACGGTTTCTGACAGTACCATCACTGGATGCTTCATAATTTGTAATCACTGGATGTGGTCTGAATTCTTGGTTCATATATACTATTCTATTGTTTGTCTAATTCAGTGTTTGGTTCAATAATTACATCACTGGAGAATCTTTCGATGTAGTCTTGCGGAGTTCTTATGATTTTGTCAGTGACGTTATCAGGGTCAAAGACTTTTTCAGGGTCATAATTTCTGATGGATTGTCCATTTTTTATTCTTTTATCATAATAACGCTTCAATTCCCTATATCGCTTACCACCACAATCAATACACAATTGTGATCTTCCCTTAACCCCAACCCCACATCGAATACAGGGTAACGGACCAAGGCTTCCACGTCGAAAACTTTGCATATGATACCTACAGTATTCATTTTTTCTGCATGATTTGTTACACGGGGTTACATTTCCCATCATGAGCCATTTGCATTGGTTCATTATATATAAAACTTTCATTTAAATACTTGTTTTATGTATAGCATGATGAAGTTCAAGAGATTGACTTCGAAAAATGCTAAATTCAATGCTGATAGAGAGTTTAAGAGATTATTGAAAATCAATCCTAGATTTAATATCGATAGACCCAAAAAACGTGTAGTAGACAGAAACATGAGAGAGTTTAAGAGATTATTAAAAATCAATCCTAGATTTAATCTCGATAGACCAACCAAACGTCCAAAACGTCCAAGAGACGGAAACATGAAAGAGTTTAAGAGATTGTTGAAAATCAATCCTAGATTTAATCGCGATAGACCCAAAAAACGTGTAGTAGACAGAAACATGAAAGAGTTTAAGAGATTATTGAAAATCAATCCTAGATTTAATCGCGATAGACCCAAAAAACGTAACAAACGTCCAAGAGACGGAAACATGAGATCACCATGGAAGGATGCTCAATTCAATCTTGATATAGTTTCTAATACACCCAAGAATAAAATTCTTGATAAAGTCATAATTAGTAAAATCAGAGACTGTTTTAAGGAATTCAAGCGTGATGGAGCATCTCACTGCTGGACAACATTTCGAATTCGTGGTGGTTTTGACGCTACCATGAATGATGAAAAAGCAGCAGTCATAATTTCACGTCTTGGGAAAGAAAGAAATATTTTTCGAATCAAATTCGTTATTCGTGAAGGTGAAAAATGGATTATTAGGGATAAATTTGAACCCATTCTCAGGAACGGCAGAACTGTCACTGTGAATCGAGATTCCCAATCAGGAATGTTGACTGGACTTGATAAACCCTACTACGAAAAATCTTATCCTGTCACAGTAGTTGTTTACGGGATATATCCGATCAATGAAAAACCTGATATTTCAAAACTAGCACCCATGAAATATTCGACAGGGCTCAATTGTGTAGCAGAACGAATAATGGAACACTTCACAAATGCGTCCCGGGGAAATAAACTAACTGATCTAAGACGAAAAAAAATAACCGAGTTGGAATTAACGGTAAAAGAGCATGGAGCAACAATTCAGGATATAACCAAATTAGAAACATCATTGAGATTTCCAATATCGGTAAGAACAATCACCGGTGAAGTATTATACGAATCGAAATATCAATCAAAGGGAACCCCCATTGAAATTATTGATCATAACGCACACGCGTGGTCATCTGCAGTAACAATATTCCCACGGGATAGAACCGTAAAATATCTATCCCAAACCGAAGAGTTTTTTTCAGAGCAGAAATTATTTGATGCTATTTACCATTTGAGTAAAAACGATCCTGTGTCAATGTGGCTATTTCATAGTTCTTCAGACGAGGAATGTAGATTTGATCAGTTTGTAAGGCCCAACGGAGAATTATACCGTACTGAAGAACTGCATAATCAAATGAAACAACTAGCTAGTGAGTTTTCTGGGGACGGAGAAGACAACGATCAATTATTAGCAAACTGTTTCACAGTACCATCAATTGCAGCACATTTTGCTAGAAAGAAAAACGCGTGGAAACCAACCCGAAGTGAGTTCTTATCAGATGTCAGATTGTCCTGTCTTGAATACAGCCATGGAGGATTATGGAATACAAAATACACCGCTGATACCGTTATTTCAGTTGATATGATTGCGTGTTATCCAGGAAGTTTTCTTGGGTATGGAGAATGCGAGAAATATTTCAAACGATTTGGACACCCTACACACGAAATGACCCGTGTTGCTATTAATGGACCACTGCCTGATTTTGATTTAACCGGATTCGCTTGTGTAGTATCATTTGAAATGGCTGAAGGACTTCATCCGTGTAGTTATCTTTGGATTGGTAAACACATGTCTGAAAAACACTGGATGCCAATAGTGTTATTACGGTATATGCTTGATTGTAAGATGTTAAAATCATTAATTGTCAGTGAAGCAATTATATCCTATCGAGCACAGAAATCAGTCTGGTTACCCCAACCTGATCTAGAAAAAATAATTAGCGAAGAGCGAAAACTATTTCCTGATTTTAATGAATAACAAATCATGGATTGGTCCAAACAGTTATTTGAAATCAGAAACAATGAAGCAAAAGATCTTGGACGAAGAATAATCGGTAAATTTACCCAAGGTGGCAAATACGACAATACGAGATATTCTTCACGATTGATTATAGACAATGCTGAATACGATTTTGTAATCACGGATTTAACGAATAAGGGCTTATATGTCAATCGTAAGGACGCATTTATGTCCAATGGAACCAAATTAGGTACAATTGTTACTTACACTGATGGATACAATCCGCAGTACACACATTTGAGAGCTTCTATGCTTGGTTATGCTTCTATTAATCTGTTTTCAATGATCAATAGATTTCCTACCACCGCAGTTAGAGTTGCCACTGACTCATTTTACATAAATAGCAAAATGGCTGATTTTAAAGCTACTGGCAACGAGAAATGGGGGACATGGAGAATTAAGAAGGAAATGCTTCATGATTATATTCAATCAGCAGATGTTACCATTGAAAATAATTATCGGAATCTCAAAGAGATTCAATCAGAATTTTCTAATGCACCACCGATTTCTGATCCAATATGCCTGTATAAAACAGTTTATATAAACGGCTGTGGTGGGTCAGGAAAAACAACCCGGGCAATTGAGTTATTTCGTGGGAAATCAAACATGATTGTGCTAACACCGACTCACAGACTTGCAAGAGAAATGATACAGAGAGGGGTAAATGCCTGTACTTATCACATCTTTTTCCGATGGAAGGGAGATAAATGGACTCCTGAGCGCATGGGAGAGAAATTTATTCCTGAAATCATGCTTTGGGATGAAATAGACACAGTGTCCGAAGATGTATTAAAAATAATTCTTGAGTGGTTGTTATTGAAAAATACAAAAATCGTCATGTGCGGTGATCACGGGCAACCACCACCATTTGTCGGTGCATCTCCCCATGAATGGCTAAAGGGTTTTGTAGACTATTATGAAGAAATTGATACCGATCATAGATCACTTGATAATGAATTAAAAGAATTTAAGAAATTAATTAGATTACAACCGGATAGAATCCAATGTGAAATAGCGCGTGAAATAATTTCGGAAACTCCCATGAATGAGTTTTGGGAAGCGTGGAGACCAAATGATTTAATCATTGCAAGTAGAAAAATAGTCAGGGACACACTTCAGATGAAGTTATTTGAATTGCATAAACAAAAATTTGCAACACTTCCAGTGCCCCTTTGTTATAGGCCATCGGATACACGAAAACAGAACATTGAAGTTGATATTCCAGGACAGAGTGAAAAGCAGATTCTCGTATTAAATGATATTGTGCTGGTTGATATCAATGTCGTTGAAGATGCATTGCGTGCTAATAAATCCCCATGGACGCTAGGATACGCAGCAACAATACATTCTTCACAGGGATTGACAATATCGAATACAATTGTTTGGATGGTAGATAATCGCATAGAATGGTCGAATTTAGTCTATCTCTCAGTATCCAGAGTACGAAAAATAAATCAGCTTCGAAGAATTGTCCTGACAGAGTCAGGCGATGATGAAATCATTGGTGACGATAATGATATTATTGATAAAAAACTCTCCGGTTACAAACAACAAGACAAAAAAAAACGAGAATTTGATATTGATGCTGAATTAATAATTACTCTGAAGCAGCAACAGAATAATCACTGCGCGAGTTGCAATTGTATAATGCGTTGGCAGTATTCGGATAAGGATCCTCGCCAATTCACCGTAGACAGAAAAAATAACAATCTCGGTCATGTCAGAAATAATGTGATGTTGACTTGTCTTGAGTGCAATAGACGCAAGGGTGCTAGTTAAGACCATGGGGTGGCAATTGAGTATCCTCGGGTATTACTTGTAATTGTTGTCTAGTAAAACCCCGCTGAGGGGCAGTTGAATCCAGTTTATAGATTGGAAGTCTACCCGTAGATCGTGTTATACTAGATATCTTGTGTGCAGTAACACTCCAAATAGGATCAGTAGCTCTTTTTCTGCCACCCTCAAGCTCTCCTGGTTCATATAAATACCTCACAGTGATATTACTACCAAGAATTGGTTGGGAAACGCTAGCGTTTCTAGGGAAATCTTTTTGTGGTTTTTCAGGTATTGACTTCTTTTTAATCGCGTTGATAGGTTTCATGTTGATGGTTCTAGTAATCTCGTTATTCAGTGCGGTAACTACACCTGGTAATCTCTTAACCCATTCACGGGATCTTTTTTCTTGGATGAATTCTTTTGCGTATTGATATCCAAATAACCGTTCAGCAAGAGTCCGATTAAATCGTTCTACAATTGCCTGATCACGATGTAGCGCAGTGTGCCCTCGTCTGATAGCGACATTGTGATATTTCATTGTAGATAACACTGCACCCTGAAATTCCTTTCCCGGATCAACTTGTAACAGATTTGGCCAGTGCAGAGGGCTCCTTCGATAAATCCTTTCAAATGCAGAAGCCACTTCAGTGGCCGATTTTGTTTTTAACGGTTCTGCTTCTTTGTATCGACTTGCTATATCAACTACAGTTAACGCATATTTGTAACCGTGGTCATGTGGCAGAAATAATATATCAGCCTGATGAACTTCATTGGGTCCGGTCACATCAAAATGCGAGAATTGAATTTGTTTAGGCGGTGGTAGATAAATTTGCCATAGTGCCTGTTTGGATAACCAATGAGCCGCAGTGGTTTTTTTCACTTTTGCGGCGCTAGCGAGTTTACTGATTGCAGCGTTACCCTTCCAGTATCCTCTTGGGGAATAATAAATAGATTCCATGTTGCTATTAATTACCAGCACCTAACATCAATTTGCTTTTCATTGCCGATTTTATCAAAAATGAAGCCAATTTTTCTTTGAAGGATTTATCAGGAATAGCATTTAACGCATGAATTAATTTCACATCTGCTAGATGCCTGTGTTGCAAATTGCTGCTTTTATAAGCAACATCATGAAGGTGACAGGCCTTATCAATAGCGTTTATTGGTTCCTCACCGGGTCGGGGCTGATTTTGATCATTGAGTCTGATATCAAGTCTTGTTCCCGGTCCACAATAACTATACCCTGGAAGGTGTTTTTCTCCGGGGTACCTTGCCTATGGGGTTCCAGGGAGCTTTGCCAATTTGGCTGCGATATCACCTCCTCGTTTTTTTTTAAAGGTTCCTTGGGTTTAGAAACAAATCTAAATTTCTTTGTACTACATTGTACGCATTTACCAGAAAGCGCTGATCGGTTATTTTTAGTTGTAATCGTCAAGTCATCTGTACCAGTACGCGTTTTACACTTCACACAATATAGATCCATAATTTATGTATAGAGATATGAATATAATTGATTTTTCAGCGACTAAAACAAGAGAACCAGTTAAGCATCATGCAGCGCTACCAAACTCTATCCGCGCAATTATAATCGAACCATCTGGATCCAGTAAAACGCAATTGTTGCTCAATTTAATAATGAGATGGATGAAGTGGGATAAGTTGTATTTAATTGCCCCTAGCGTAGATGACCAACGATGCTATGAAGTGCTAAAAGATTTTAATGAAAACCCTTCAGAGATTGCCGGCGAGGATGTTATTGAATTTATAACCGATATTGACGAGGCACCATCAGTAGAAGACCTCGATGGAAGTATCAACAATTTAGTTGTATATGACGATGTAATGTTAGATAAACAAAAAAATCCTGCTAGAATATTTTCCCGAGGCAGGCACAAAAACACGGATGTGATCTATGTCACTCAACGCTACACTCAGATTCCAAAAGTGATCAGAGATAATTGTAATGTGTTGTGTGTATTCAACGGCGTTGATACACATACGCTACGAAATATTTGGCAGACATGGTGCTCCGATATGGATTTCAATCAATTTAGAAATTTCTTTAGTCATGCTCAGTCTGCCCCACACGGATTTGTAACAATAAATTTACATGACCCTCGAACACGATATCGTATCGGACTGGATCAAATATTCGGTTGACCCATAGCAGCAGAGAGGGCGAGTGACATCGATGTTGTAATAGTTGAAAAGTTTTTGATTTCACTGATTTTTCATTGATTTCACTGATTTTTTTTTTGGCCTAATCCATGAAAACGATATCAGATTCACACACACATTGACCTGATTTCATTGGTTTAAGCCGTTATTTATGAGGGATTACTTAAATATATGTCGTTCGATTCGCCCCCTCTGCTGCTGAATGAAACCAGGATAACTACATCCGAATCTAACAACCTTAGAAAATTTTATTTGTGATTATGGAAAGAAATTAAAATGTTTGGGTTTATTTCAATTTTCAAAGACTTTTAAAGACCTCAGGTTTATATTTTCGCTTTTCCCAAACTTTCAAGGCTTGAAAATGCTACTTTATTTTTCCCAAACTGTCAAAACCCTTCAAAGACTGTAAGAACGCTGTTTACTGATAAACATTTTTAATGATCCGTTTTTAATGTTGTTAGATATTAATATTCTGTACCAACTGCTACTGTTATTTTGGATTTACACAGCATATAAACTCTTAATATTTCTTTATTTGCTTCAAGTTATTTGCATACAAGATCTACCAGTGTACGAGTTTCTGTTTTTTCTCTTAAAGCTGTAATGCTTATCAAGCAATTAATTGATATTGCTGACAATTTAGTTTTAAAGTGAATAGCATATTATATTAAAAATAGATATTAAAAAAGCAACACATGCAAAATGTTTCTTCTGTATTTTCTATTATGGCATGCTAATCAAAGAGATGCATATATTTTTAACGTATATAACAGCCTAAGAGACAAATTATAAAAAGAACTACATTTGGTGCCTCATAATTATTACAAACAATATCCAGAAACTTTATTCCAACTAGTCTTCTGGAGATTATTTCACTCCAACAAGTTGAGAAAAAAAAATAATACATTGTCTAATCAATATTTATACATAATATCAACAAAGTGGGTCACCAACTACACATTTCAAGTCCGACTGAACTTAAGGACAAGTGGATTCGAATATTTTCTGGACTGACCCAATTCTACTCTTATGAAAAACAGTTATGCCTTACATATTTTGATAAATTTCATTGAATTTCATATTACATTAAACAAGTTTGTAAAGCAAAATCAATTCAAAACAATATTTACAGTGAAAATTTTAAATTTGCTGAAATGATTCATAATTTACACTTTATCCAAGAAAATTCGCACCATAACATTCTGTGGTAGATCTCAGGCACAAATTGTTGAAACAATTTTAGTCGGGAAACTCTTCCCTTTAGCAATACAGAAATTAAAAAAAACACTATTATTTTGACCAAAACCTACAATATAATTATGCACTGCACATACTCGTGTGTAACTGAATTGATGGAACAGTCATATTATATTGCCCTAGCAGATTTCAATTTGGGTTTATGGAGTTATGATCAGTATAAAATACAAAAACTGATCTGCCAGATTATTATGCCATGGCAGATCAAGGTCTTTGTTAATTGCAGCTGAACCTTTTTTTTAAAAGCGAGTATATATTGTAATCATATAACGACACCCACCCACCCACCCCATCCAAATTCTTGATTAGTATTCCCCTAAATGTACATTTTGAACACAGGTACATAGTGGTATCAATTAAATGTCACCGATTTTTTATGATATGTTAAGTATCTACATTTATCTACAAATTATTACAAAGAATAATGCAAAAGTCCACATGCACGACTCTCTCCATCCTGGCAAGAAAATGATTTACTTTCTTACAGTTCAGATTGGGTGATAATAACATTCCTCCAGATGCATTTCCCCCCAAAACAAATTTACATCAATGAGAATTTTGCCATCATAATTTTTTAAATATTTTTACAATATAATGATAAAAATAACTGCAATTAGAATGGCTGATGAAAGATATTACAAATGAAAATTATCATAATTATGTAATTTCATGTCCAGCGATTCCGACTTTTATCTACACACTGCCAACTTTATAGGAAGATGCACTTCCACACAAATAAAGGATAACGAAAAACGTTTATAAGTGTACCTTTGTAAAACAAAATAGCCAATCGAGAGCTTTGCTTTACATGGTATCAGGAGAATGGGGAATGTAGCCAGAGTATAGAGACTTCAATGGATCTAAATACTTTTCATAAATAAAATCAATGAATAAACGAGATTAACAGTACAAAAAAAAAAAAAAAGGGCTTATTCATTACTTTTGCCATGCTTGTAGACCAAGCTGGTGGCCTTGTGGTTAGATTGTCCATGTTGGATGTAGGAGGTTATGGGTTTGATCCTCAGAAGAGTCATACCAAAGACTTACAAAAATGATACTAACAGCTGCCTTGCATGACGCTCAGCATTAAGAGGTTAGTGTCACGACTTGTCAGCCTTGTCAGGATAATGTGACTGGGTGGGACATCATGCTACGTGTCTGCAGCAAGATGCCCCAGTGCTAGACATCACTATAAACTGCCACACTGCAGACATCAAAGCAATATGACTTAAAAATTGTTAAAGCTACGTTAAAATAAAATAAAAATCACTTTTGCCATATCCTCTTTGTATGGAAAACCTTTCTATTTTTGTTGGTTGCAAATCCCCACTTAAAAAACTCGCAAATCTAACTGCTTTGAATACATAAAATCTCCCATTAATAACATTTACCTGCATCTCTGTATTAGTTGGTCATTATCAAATATGCCAACCAATCAGCATTGCTTTTCAGGAATGATGTCATAACATTTTGGGGGGAATCTTGGTATTTTCATGTTGAAAAGTTGCACAAAAGGACTTGATACTGCTCAACTTGTTAAATAGCTTTAAAAGAACACATCCTATATAAACATCTGCCCAACTTTTTTCAAACTTATTTGACCTTTTCCAATTATATAGGATAAAAACCATAATTAATGTGCATAATTTTTTGCTCACAATTTAATTAATGCACAATCTTGATTGTAATCCTATATAAAATATGGCTTCAAAGACTGGCAACTAGGTCAGCAAAATCATGTACCCTACTAACTTTTAAACTGTTAAAGTTTGCTGCTCTAATCCACATTTTGACAAAAGCTGGATAAGAGTTGTGGCTTCCAGAGGGGTAACCAGTTCAGCCAATCTGATTAAAGATTACATTATCAATATGTGTGGATGTGATTGGCTATCAAACTGATACAAAACCTTCGTGATACAAGCCCGTATTAACAAGTTCACCCATATTTGAACCTGTACAAGATCGAGAATATAAGCATATATTTCAAGTATAATCAGAAATATGGCTTTTAGAGGGGAACAATCAGGCCCAGCCCTAGGGCAAGGCAAACTTCTGTAGACCCTGTGCTTTCAGGAAATCAACTCCGCAATGCAATATTTTTGCTGGGTCCCTGCACGCTGCCTTGGACCCTGCACCTTCTAGGGCGGTGCCAGGGAACAAGCTCAATCAGAATAGAGTTTATATCATTTGTTTCCATCAATCTCGCTTATTACTAACTTGTCTGAAATACTTATGCATTTCCAGTGCGATCAAAACTGAATCAGAAATACAACCTCTCAAGTGGTAATAAGGCTAGCCAAGCAGGTGTAAATTCATTTTGTATTATCATCTCACTCACACAGAATGGCTTGATATCATTAAATGTTTGACTGAATTCAATCCAAAATATGTACTGCAGAGTAGTATAGTTTTAACTGATGCATAACCATACCACAAACCTTCAGGCCATACTTGTTAAATATGTATAAACATCTGACAAATTTCTCATATGTTATGAAAGTCCTATCAGGTCGTCTACAAATGCACACAAATATGTTTATCAAATTTAATTACCAACTCCAATATTGAGGAATTGCATTGTCTAAAAAGGCTACCTTAAAAAAGTTGAAAAACAAAAAGTGTTTAAGGTTTAAAAAAAACTGACAAAGCCTGAAAATCTTGTCAGGTAATCTAGCACTGTATACGACCCAAAAACTGATCTGTACATAATTATTATATAATTTGCAGACGTGCCAACTTTACAAAGCCCTTCTCCATAAGCAGTCGATAATTTACATGATTAAAGCCAAATTTCCAATAGGATGTAATGAAATACCATGTACTGCGATTGTTGACAAGCATCTGAAACGTTCATGCTGACATGGCAATATTATATTTAATAGTTCATAAAGAACTCTTAGTCCTCCAGTTCATTTTCAGACATTACAGTTCCAGATCCTATGTAAGTCAATGATTCCTTGCTAGATTCATCAACTTGTGTAAGGGGCCCAGAGTGGCTGAGTGGTCTAAAACGCTATCCATTATGGATCACTACCATCTCACCTATGTCTGCGTGGGTTTGAGTCTCAGATTTGGCCAATGTGGGTATGTGAGAAAGCTTGCAAGTAGCTTCTCTTGGGTTGGTGGTTATTTCTGGGGGTTACCCCCCGCCCCGAGTTCTTCATCCACCATTAATACTGGCCACCATGTATAGCCTATTGTGTGCTGAAAAATGGCATTAAACCCTACAACAACTGAACTTGTGTTTCTTATTCTTTTCTGTGCTTGAATTGACTACACATGATTAGAGCAAGCATCCAATTATCCATACAGTTCTACCCCAATGAATTTAGTATTCTACAACTTCCAAAAACAAAACAAGCAAGAATTCAATAAATTTAAGTTAAGATCAGTTCATCAATTCTTTGTGCTCAAGTGGTATCTAAAAATTACCAGTTTACCCTTTATCAAAATTTGCAAAATCAAAGGGACTGTCACTGCTGTGATCAACCCTGTACTTTCTCCAAATTTCCTGATAGTACAAGAGCCCTATGCTACCATTCTTTGGGCCATTTTAGTAATACTTGCAGTCAAATTGTAAGGGTTTCGGCAGGTCTGAATGCGCTCAAATCCAATGATTCCACTAAAATCCATTTAAACTCTGCAGGCTCAAGGATGCAGGAAAGGCACAATGTGCTCTGCCTTTATGTAGCAAGTGACTAATGAAGGCAACAGTTATTGTGGTTTAGTGGTGATCACACCCAACTAGTGACTAAAAAGATGTTCAAATAGTACCATTGGATCAAACTTTGGTTGACTACAAGACATTTTACTCCGGCCTGTGTGTTGCATTGCCAGACCACCAATTCCTCCCAATTATTTTACCAGTCTGAAAGGTTTTTTATTACAGCTTTCTAAAAACAAATACTTAACTACAAACGGATCAGTGAATATCAGGTACATGTATGCATGTTACAATACCGTTTATCAGTATTTAGCACATTACTGGTAATATGGTGCACAAATATAATTTTCAACAACAATGCAAACAAAATGCAAGCTACTTGCAAATTTTAGTAACTGGAACAGTAAATTGTCTAAATAGTTACAGATGTACACACAAATTGATAGACAATACCATAACATAATATGCACTTTGGAGTAAACTAAAAACAAACAAAATATATTTGTATTAGCAACAATGTAACAAATTCATTTCATCCATATAAAATGTCCCAGTTTTGTAAACCCCCCCCCAACACAATTTTGTAGGTGCTCGTATCCTTTGTTTGTAGCAAACAACAAACCGACAAATATAGGCACCCATGAAATATTATGAATTGACAATCCTGATTTCATTAAATTTTCATGAATTCACAATAGCTGCTCAGGAATCAATAACATAATTAGGGTGGACAACAAGGAATGGGTCATCTTCCTTCACTAGCTCCGACTCTTGCTTGCCCTTTGTCTTCAGTCCAGTCTGAGTCAGTTCAATCAAGACATGATCCTAAAAGACAAAAGGAAAAGAATTCTTACACCAACCTTCAAACTCTTATCTTCATATATATATTGCAGTAAAAACTGTCTTAAGCAAGCGACAGAAATGGCTTAATGGATTGGTGGTTACTTAATGAAAATCATCAATAAGAAATGAGCAAAGATTTAGATTAAATATCGCGTTTAAGACAGTCAACACTACATTCCCTGGGAACTTGGCTAGTGGATATAGTTTTGCAAAACCTATTGTCCTACCCTCATTAATGCAATGGTTTATTACAACTGTATCCGTTTTGAGCATTGTCAACAACATCACTGCCAGCACCAGAAATGTGGAGCCCATACCTCTAATGCACGTTAGATGAAAACAAGTTTCACGAAACATGTCAGCTTTTTCATGAAAAAAGTGATGCTAATGTCTTTAATACAGGCGAGACGAAAACAACTTACATGATGGATCAGTCGGTCCAACACTTTCTCTATGACTGTTTTCTTTTCTATAAGTTCAGCTTCAGAATCAATCTCGCTTTCCAGCTCTCCAAGGTACCAGCTGACAAGATTACTCCTCCTAATGCTAGGCACATCACCACCTGAAAAGTAAACAGTGGTTAATAACTACCGATACACTTGTGCCAACAGGTGGGCAGACATTGGAAGACCGACACTGGACAACATGCTCTCTCGTAAGCTTTTCTGGACTAAGACCAGCATTGCTAAAACCAATTCCAGGTAAACTGCAACCTCCAAAAAAATTAATAATTTTGCTACGTTCCAAAGTATATAATTAATCCCAGAGATCATCCTGAGCTTCAAATTGTGATTTTTTTTCCTCCCCTTTCTTGGCAACAAAATATACCATCTGGAAATTTTTGGGGCTGTTTAATTTGTACATACCATCATAAAATTGGAGTGGAGAAATTGAAAGAAACCATGAAAGGAAGCCACAAACTGGGATACAAAATGCACTGCAACCTGTGTTACATAAACAAATCCTTTGTTCATATTGAAAAACACATCTTTACAGCGTCTTGTTAAATCGTAATCCGTTTATGTTGACATCTGATCCGAGTACTGTATATTGTGATACACTCAGTTGTGCTAATGGATTATACCTACAATCTACTGACCCGACAGAAACAGCTTCAAATTATCTAACTGATCATTGGCTAATCCTTCTGTTTTTTTTTATAAAAAAATGTACCAATGATATAGTTTTTCTGAAACTTCAGAAAAAACATTACTTTTGAAGTACCGATTGTTGTGTATAAATATGAATCAAAAGAAAGAAAAAATCTATCAGAATTCAAGTGTCAGCAGTGAAACTTTATCTTGGGTAAAAACAAGTCAGATGTTTGGTGTTCATAGTCTCATCTTAAAAAGTCAACAAAATTATCTGCATTTGGATTTAGTGCAAATTCATCAGACAACATGAACATCAGTCATGAACCTGATGTTGTACCTGAGAGTCCAACATCTACATGTAGTAATGGTAGTAATGCTTCAAGTGCAACACTACATCATGATAAATGTGTCAAAAGTTCCCAAACATTTCAGGACAGCTGAAAACATTGGTGTCCATGGCTTGAATTATGATACAAAGTTAAAGCGGATGTTCTGTGATGTATGTATCAAGCACAAGTCGTCAATTAATTTACAACTGCTTGTGATATTTTGAAGGAGTGTGTCACCAAACATGAATCCAGGCACGGTAAGTATATATATTAATTCTGCTCAGAGATCTTTTACTTTTGCCATCAATCCCATGTTATGACTGCAGGGTCTTTAAACTACGCCATAAGAAATAGCAAAACCAGTAAGTTTTGCATAACTGAAAATAATAAATTTCTCAAAATACTGGAGCGAAAAAATAAAATTAACTTGCAGCATGGTGAATGAATTCCTAACTCCAAGAAATCCAAATACATTCAAACGAAAAATGCCCCTTCTGTGTTGAAGTTTCAAATGTATAGAAATAATTCCAGAGAATTCAAATAGTCGCTAGATAAATTTAGTTAATACCATACAGTTATTCCAGCGTGTCATGCGAAAAATAAATAATTTCAAAAACCTAGTTGTAAGCCTGATTTTAAAAACACAAAGATTGGAACCTACTATCTGGAAGTTTTTTGCGGCATTAAAGCATCGTTTTCACTAAAAAATCACATTTTTGGGTAAAATACACATGAAATTCTCAAAGGACCAGCAATTTCTCTCCGTCGAATGCATTATCCCCCCCCCCACGTGCCCCCATTTCATATTCTGTCAGCCGTGCCCAAACTGCACAATAGCTAAAATTTTTAGACTTTTACTTCTTTGACATACTTCAAGGAAACCACCTGTTCCACAGCAAGTCAAAGCACCAGCATTTGATTAGCAAATATACAATGCCCTTTTTTGTTACAACAATGCCTAAAATGGGTGTGAATTTAGTTAAACTATTTCCCACATTTTACATCCGACCTTAATTCCATATTGTTAACTGGTATATACACATATCACCGTTACCTAAATAACATTTATTCCAAATTAGTTTTTTTGGGGGGCACATTTGCTCTGTAACATATTTCTTCATTCCTTTCTTTAATTTCACGATGGTAATTATTGATTATATAAATGTGGTATACTAATGCCAGGTGTTGACTTGCGCAAGTTTTCATTGGTGGGAATGGAGACCATAGTTTACTTGTCGAGAAAAAATCTACAGTATTCAGTGATCATTCTTAGGATTTGGGAATCAATTCACTATAAGCAAAGCATGTAAAGCACAGAAATTTGTGAAACTAGCCATAAATAAGTGTGCGCGTGTGTTTAATTCTTGAATGCATGAAATTGACAGTCGCATTATACCTTATTTCACAATAGAAAGTATGATTGTAGGTTTTAGTATTAAAATGTGTTTAACTAAAGTTCCTTTCCCAAACTATTATTTGGAAAATAATATATATAATATAAATTTTGCTTCATACTTGATGTTTCTATTTAAGAGAGAGAGAGAGAGAGAGAGAGAAAGAGAGAGAAAGAGAGAGAGAGAGAGAGAGTAAGAGGTGTATCTACACGGAATAGAAACAAAGTCGAAAATATTTTCAATTAGATAATGCATTTATTTCTGGTGACAACAGTCATACCTATGCACAAACGATGATGTGGGATGCAAAGTCCATGGAAGTAGTGCAATACAGTCATGTAATGATTTATTTTGTAATATTATGGCTGTATTGCTTATTGTCAATAGTGTAATAACTATCCCATCTTTTTCAATTCTCATTGCATATTACATTGAAAGACTTGGAAAAATATTCACTACTTGTTCTGAGGATATTTTTTGAAAATTGGTGACAAAATATTGAGGTTAGTGATTTCTTGTTGACAACTTATTAAAAGCCAGATCCATCCATAAATTTGATACATAAAATGCTGTGTCCTGCATAGCAAATAACAGTTGTGTGCTGAAGGTCAAAAGTTAACCAGCACAAATACAGGCTGAAGAGCAAGTGAACTATTCTAATCCCATTTACCTGCTTCCAGTTCCTCCTCCTGTTTTCTCAGGTACAGCACCATGAGGTTGGCCATCTGCTTGTATTCCTCATAGGAAAGTTTTAGACCCTTTTTGGGGGCAGGAGTTCCCGCAGGAGGCTCGGTAGGGGTTGCCTCGGCATCATCTTGCTGAGGCGATTCTGAAATGTCAAGGACGTTCAGAGTATTAAGATTACAATTAAAACATCGGACACAGCATTTCCAATTGCTTGCAGAAAGCATAGTCAGTAGCAAAACATTGTAAGCAAGACAAAATACCATGCTCTAGCGATCTTATGCCAGAATATAATCAGACTTCATATAACATAGAGGCCCTCACCAGTACAAGGTAAATTAATATAAAGTTCATGTTCAAGCAGAAACTAAATGTATGGTATAGTAGTAGCTATATAGAGACAACTGTTAAAATTTATATACGAATTGTGCAAAAATTTCAAAGAAGATAAACCTTTCAAATTAAAAAAAAAAAAACAACTAGAAATACAACATAAAAAGGAATAAATTGGATAAGGTCCATTTTCTTGACAAATTATAATTTTGTATAATAGTAATTCCCATCCATATCATGTTTCTATTATTATGGTATTACATTTGTGTGAAATGGAGGAGTATGTTTGATTAGGATTTTTAATGTAGCTTAAACAAATTTTCAATCGTATCACTACAATGTCTGCAGTATGGCAGTTTATAGTCATGTCTAGCACTGGGGCATCATGCCGCAGACATGTAGCAAAATGTTCCACCATCACATATCCCGACTCCAGGACGACCAGTCCTAACACTAACATCTTAATGCTGAGTGCCAAGCCAGACAGCTGATAGTACAACTTAATAATAATAATTATAATAATAATAATAATAATAAGTCTCCAAGCAAGATTGAATTTGTATGCATTATAGTAGAATGCAGTATGGTTTCAGCTCAGGTCTGGCAATTGGATGTAAGTACTCTTGTATGCAGGGTTAAATGCATTAGTTTGCATACTGAAGGAAAAAAAATTCATCTCGGGTAAAGTGATGGCTCATTTGCCTCAACAAAGAGGTTTTTCTAAAATTGTAAATGCACCCAGATAGATTTACAAGCCAATCTATACCAATTAAGTTTCGATCAAGTTTTTATCTTACACATGACTTGTGTTAACTGCATGACCTCTGATTGAATCTCCAATTTGTATTTGCCACAACTTCTATTAAGGAGGATTTTTACATTTGGCTCAGTTGGATCTAATATGTATAATTAACGTTTTTCTCAAAAATGAAGGACAGAACAGGTGTACGACAACCATCAAGAATGCACAGCTTGGCATGATTATGAATATGATTATTGCGCACAAAAACCTTTAGAAAATTATAATCCATTCTGTTATGTCTATTCCTGAAATCAGATTATTATGTAATTCATATTTAACAGTATGCACACTTTTTGAGTCCTCAATATACAAAGAGCAGTCATTTCCTGGATCAGGGCACATTGCTGTGCTGTCAATTCGGATGTTATTATCCACTGAAACTAATTCCAAGATCTGCGCCTGGTATATGACTGGGTGTGTACTAGCTAGGATATTGTAAAGTATGGAAGAGTCTGGACAAGGCTTCTTAGCTAGGACCTTATATTACATGGAAAAGTCATTGTCGTGGCTTAATTACCATGACTTTATATTACATGGAATAGTCTTGTCATGGCTTACTGGCTAGGACTTTATATTACATGGAATAGTCTTGTCATGGCTTAGTGGCTAGGGCTTTATATAACATGGAAAAGCCTATGGTCATAGTGTACTGGATAGGATGTTTCACAGCATGGGAAAATCTGTATGGTCATCACAAAGGAAACTTGTACCAAGGTACCTTGAATCTGTTACAAGTTCAATTCAATAAATGAAATCAAATGATTAAATCTATAACTATTAATAGTAATCATAAACTTCAAGTTACCAACAATTTTTCAAGGGGCACAGAGTGGCCTAAAGCGCTTTCCATTACGGATCACTGCCATTTACCCTCTGTCTGCATGAGTTCGAGTCTAAGATACGGCTAATGTAGTTATGTGGGAAAGCTTACCAGAAGCTTTTCGTGGGTCGGTGGTTCTTTACGGGGTTTTCCCCAGGGTTCTTCCTCCACCAGTAATACTGGTTGCCATGTATAGCCTATCCTGTGCTGAAAAAGGCTTTAAACCCCACAACAACATCAACAATTTCTCAAGATTCTTTCCCAGGTAACATGATCAAAATACATGATGGAAACTAATGTTCCAATCTTGAATAAAACGCAAAGGTCAATTTTATTTTGTACTAGTGATCTTCATGCTGAAGGTAATCTTAAAAAGAGATTTCCTGACACAGGGGAAAAATTTCTGTACAATGTGTTGTGTTGTGCAAAACTTATTATTTCAATACGGAATGTATTGGCCCAATTTATATTAGTGATGGCATTATCTTGACACCAAGATGCTGAACAAACAGGGGTCTTCTTGGCGCAAATGCATCAAATTATGTCATCTAGAACCCAAGGAAGTGAAATGTATATGCCAAATAATTTAAAAAAAAAACAACCAATAATGACCACGCCTTTAGAGCTAATGACCCAAAGTCAATAGGAGTTTTCATTAGGAAAAAAGTGTACAAAGTTGTGTTTAAGTCTCTTCATAATAACAATTCATACTCTGGATAGGGGCCCAGAGAGGCTGAGTGGTCTAATGCGCTCTCCGTTACAGATCACTACTATATCACCTGTCTGCATTGGTTCCAATCTTGGATTCGGCCAACGTGGGTATGCGAGAAAGCTTGCCGGTAGCTTCTCGCGGTCTGTGGTTCTTTCCAGGTTCTTCCTTCACCATTAATAATGGCTGCCATGTATAGCCTATCTTGTGCTGAAAAAGGGTGTTAAGCCCTATAACAACAACAACATCCTCTGGATAACAAGATGGATGAATGCCTGGTTGGATGGATAATGGTAAAACTTTAGTATTCTACATTTCCTGTTGGTGTGGAATAAAGTCTTCCATGTGCTAAAGTACCATTAAACATCAATGACAGATTATTGGAGTTTAAACCTTCACTTGTAAAGGAAATTTAAAGCCAAAAAGAATACCAGACACTTGTACCATAGACTCCATCTGGGGTTCTGATACCTCACCTTCTTCCAACTCCATCTGTTCCACTTCCTCTTCATCTTCCAAGTGAATATCTGGCTGCTCCACACGAATGATGGACTTGTTGAGGAGCCTGAATGCTTCCTTCACATGCTTTGGCTGAACCTACATTAAAATTATAATCATTATATCTTGCTGTGTTTTCACCTAGGCATGGAATTGTCTCAATCCATACTAAATAAAATGAAAATCACCACAACCACTGCAAAACTGAGCAGCATATGAAAATTGTCATCAATTTGTGTGAGAAAAAAAAAAATGTGTAACATTAATTAATAGTAACTAAATCTGATCATGTTGGCACACAATGTCTAGATCAACATTCATAATGTGGCACTTTGCAATTCAGCAATGGACAATTAGGAATGGTAATTCAGCAACTGTACTTGACCGTATTGAAAATGCTGCATATAAAGTTTCTAGTATTTGGTGGCAATTGCTTGCACTATGAAACATATGTTCTAACTTGTACGACATAGTGCCACTGTCACAATACAGTTCTAATTCATATGACAGTGCCACTGTCAAAACACATTTGTACAATGCGTCTATCAAGTACCAGACCACTTATCCCGTACAAAAATGCCCAAGAGAATCACTTAGAGTGGGAATTAGAATTAACCTTTGTGTAAAAGCATGCAAAAAAGAAACTTATTTTTATAGCTCTAAAAAACTACAGTGGAACCTGTCTTAAATGATCATCGTTTCTGTCAAAACACAATGGTCTCTCAAGACAGGTTTTACTCTGAAATTCGGCATCAAATCCATCAAGTATAGTGTCCACACAATTACTGAACACAAAATTAAAATAACGTCAAAGTTGCTATACAGAGAGGCATACCGTGGAACCTGTCTTGAAAGACTACCAAAAACAAAATGGTCTCATGACAGGTGGTGTCTCATCACACTATATAAAACTGTACATGGAGAACATGGTCTCTCAAGACAGGTTTCACCGTACCACCATTCTATAATTAAATAAGTTAGATGGCAATACATTAAAATAGAACTTTGAAATTTGAAATTTTGGAGCATTTAGACTTGTGGGGTTTGGAGGTTGTTTTGTATTTAAAAAAAGAATGAAACATGTTCATGGTGCATGGATGCTTCAATACAATGCCTGCAAACTGACCCAACATAAACTTTACCCAAGTGAGACGGTTGAATGCCTACCAGGCCAAAGATGAACTACTCACTCTACCACAAATGTTGTGATGTTGGATACAATAAAATTAATTCTAAGAAAAATCTGTACCTCATCCTGACAATGCATTCTGGCCATAGCCTCAGACAAACGAATCATGCTCTCCAACTGTCGGACTGTTATCCGCCATGCTGACTTGGCTGCCCCAGTTCCATCTCGCTGTCGTAATCTCTTATACTCCTCCACCATGTACTCCTGCGCCTCCTTGCTAATCTGAAGCCAAAATTCAAAGGTAAAGGTAAATGTAATGAATATTAATTAAGTCATCTGAACAGGTATAAGACTTCACTGGCAAGAGCAAGGCTTTGCAGAATATTTCAATTCTTACCAAAAGGAAAGCATTTTTGTTATTTCTTCAACAATGAATATAGGGTTTGACAAAAGGCTTTGCACAATATTTTGATTTTCCTATATGAAGAGTTTCGTCGTTTTCATGAATACAAGTTCTGACAAAATTCAGAATATGAAAGCAGCCCAACAAGAACTTAGCGTAAGAGTTTAAATTTAAAAGCCTGACAAGGTACTCCAATATTAAACTTCTAGCATTAAGTTTATGTATTTAATAGCTACATAGTGTCGTTTCAAATACTCAAAAATGCAAGGAAACAAAACTGCAAAAACAATTTGGAAGAAACATCCTTCCACATAAACAAAAACATGTAATACTAGAAAAAAATGGCCAAGAGTAAACAGATTCAACTGAAGGTTTTTATAAGCAATAAATCATAGAACCAGTGGTGTTCACCTCAAATAGCTTAAACTTGAATCTGTGTGTTCACAGACATATCTCTTTCTTCAAAAATGATTTCATGCTGAAGGCTTCTTGTATTGCATGCATTAATCACAGCTGCCAACCTTCTAGACTAGCAATTAGTACAAATAGGGATAAAAATTAGTGAAGGCATAATCCAAGTGGTCAAAAAGCGGAATCCAGGCAAAAAAAGCGGAATCCACATATAACATACTAAAGTTTCAATAAACAACGATTTATTTGCCCCTCGTCTTTTACTGTCCTTTACTGTTTCAAGTTTTCATATGTAGCACTTTTAGCTTTACACACACATGGACTAGAATCTATCATAAGACATTTAGCGCCAAATATTAAAATTCTTTCCACACTGCCTGAAATAGATATCACGTGATGCTGCATTCCTGTCTACATATTTAGAGGATTGTAATTTTTTATTATTTTTTTTGCCTGTTTCTAACCCATCTGCAAAATTTTTGCTCTTATATATGCATAGACTAAAATAAAAAATACTTTTCAGTGCCAAATACCTTTGGATTGATTCTGCAGTAAATATAAATTAGAACAAAGAATCTAAATGTCTTGATTAAATTAGAATACCAATGTTCTCTCCACACTAAGCCATACAGGTGCTATAAATAGAATTCAAGGTAGCAAGTTTGAAAATAGAACAAGGTTTGCTATAAATAGAACATGATACTGTTAGGAAAGTGCAGACAGGTCCACGGACAAGCATGCTCTTATATTGTAGTTAAATAAAAGCCATCTTTTCTAAATACGGTTTGTGGGATTAATGGGATGTTAATAAAAACGAGAAAACAAATAACTGACTTTTGGGAAGATGGATATACCGAAAAAGCGTAATCCATATACGTTTACACGTAATTTAGTGAGGAAAAAAAAAAAAGAGTAATGATTATGCCAAAAGTGTAATGGTTGGCATGTATGCATATGTCGGTGTTTGATGGCTGAATATGCACGGCAAGTGTTTGGTATATACCAAACTAATTTTACTTTTTTGTGTAATATATTTTTCTTATTCAGAGTTTCTTGTGACCCTTGGCACATCATTTTTATATATTTTGACATTAATGTTTGGGTGAGGTTCTGATTACATTCCCTATCGAAAAGTTGGAATTCACCGACAACATTTGGAGTTGGCATGGGGTAGCCGCTTACTAGCTAGCACAGCAAACTTAAATGACCTTTTATCGTGATATACCTCAATGAAATTGGCTATATTAATTCAACATAAGATAGCGAGGACATGGAATTTTGTCTTGTCATTTGGATATATAATAATTTAAGATAAGATAGCAAGGACATGGTATTTTGTTTTGTACTAAATACCTACATCATTAAATGATGTCACTATGCCTGATGACTTGTGGCACATAGGATAGACATATAATGATCAAATTCAAGGTCACTTAGGGCCCCCAGAGTGGCTGATTGGTCTAAAGCGATCTGTTACGGATCACTGCCATCTCACCTGTCTGCATGGTTTCGAGTCTCAGGTTCGACCAATGTGGGTATGTGAGAAAGCCTGCCAGTAGCTTCTTGGTTGTTCTTTCAGGGGGTCTTCCCAGGTTTTTCCTTCACAATTAATACTGGCTGCCATGCATAGCCTATCATGTGCTGAAAGATGGCGTTAAGCACTACAACAACAACAACAACAACAAGGTCACTTACACATTGTATTTAAGGACTTGAATATTGCAATATCGATTGAAAATTGAAAAATGGCAATTACGAGATGAAAAATGGTGAAAGCAATAGCTCTGATAATTTAATTGAATTCTAGCATTTGGCCAAATCCACTCCCCGTTTTTAATGGGGTTTTTTCCCCCATTCAATACAAGTTGCTTCTAATGTATTTGTTGTGAGAGCATTGTTACACCTATTTGTAAGAAATGTTCAGCAAGTAACAAAACAAATTATTGCTAATTTGGGTGATATTGTCAAACTGTTTACTACAAAAAATTACACGTCAAGGAGAATGCTTACTGCCCTTATATTTTCCACACTTATCAAGGACACTCAAGAATTTATCAATAGTGGTGTTCAAGGTGCTGACATGAGTATGCTACGTGTGGGTATGAGTATGTTCTACTTGTATTTTCTAAGTCAAAATGGGGGATCTGCAATAGAACTCAATTACTCCAAGCACATTATGTGACCTGAGGCACCTGAAGTTAATACAAATATAAAAACTGGTTTCCTTTAAAAAAGATTCGCAATTATAATTTGTAAAAAGGTTTAGATTTAGAGGTTGTGAATTAATTTGTATTTCTAGGAACTGTTTTTAAATCGGCTCCATTAACACTTGCTCAACAAACATTTGATGCATAAACTTACAAGGTGTGATTTGCAACTGAAGAAAACATTGCTGAATAATTTCATCAAAATTGTAATGAAATTCTTCTTGGGGTTAAAAATAATCAACATAAAATGTATTTGTATTTGCAAAATTGGGATGGACACCTCACCTCAAGCTGATTTCCTCTGATAAATGAAAATATACATCATGTAACTTAATGTTTATCGTCAGAGTAAGCCTTCTTAGAAAGAAAGATTAACCATTGCTGGTCCAGGATTTATTAAATTCTCGATCACTTGAAGCTGCTGATAAACCATGCTCTTGTGAACATGTTTTCTTACATGTGGTCAAAGTGTCAAAGTCTAGCAGATCAGTTTAATCAAAACTGGCAATCTTGAAAATTAGAATCTTTAGAAGCCAGATTAATATAAATTTGTTATCACATGTTTGACCTATAATATCAGGATATTTTAACAGGGAGAAAGTTTAGAAAATCCTTTTCAACAAAAAACAAAACCAACAACACATCTGCCCATACTTTAAGACTTGAAATACAGATGGAGTTAACTACTAAAATTAGTCCCACTAGATCAAAGGACTTGTGGTTCTTTTGTTTTTATAACATGCCATACTATTTTAATCTGGCTCATTTTTGACCAAGTTTGCCATTTTACAAGCTTGACAATCTGATCAAATTTGGCATTAATATGAGTGTCCATCATACCACACCCTACATTAAGGACTATATTTAAGTTTTTATTGTTATCTAACCTTGGGCTTGAACTGCCTGGCAAACATGATGTATCTCTTGATGTCCTCGACAGTGTAGCAACGGTTCACCGATTCCTCATTCCTGCTGTGTAGGTCAACAATTCTTCGTGCTATTGCATAGTCTGTTACCTAAATGCAAGAAACGGAAACAGAATAAAGTTACTCCTTATGACTTCTGTTCTGTTATACAAGCATGCAACTGCTTAATTCTGATTATTAATGCTGATTACACTTTGAGCACATGTCCAACTTGTCACACAAAGCAAAGTATGAATTCAGTATCTTCAAGGCAATTCCATTACGTACAGAGCAAAGCTATTTGTTTCAAAACTATTCGATTTTATTTTCAACCAAATGCAACATAGGTCCACTTATGACGATTCCACAGCAGGTAAACTAATGTCATTGTTAGTTCTAAAACATCTTGACAAAATCTGAAACATGTGAAAACTTGGTAACATAACCTCTGCCTCTTATAACAGCCTGTATTCATTTGGTCATAAATCTCTCGTGTAAGATTGAATGAGAGAACGAAATGCCAAGCCAAGACCTAAATTAAATTTTTCGTTTTTTTTTTTTGCTTCATCAGCATATAAATAAATTATCTACAGTCCCTTCAAATGTTAACAAAAAATTACCTCATTGCACTCGTCTACCAAAATGAAGAAAAGGTCAAAACGTGACATAATAGGAGCAGTCAATGTAATGTTCTGCTTGAGAGATTTGGTCCTATCATAGCGCCCTCCAATGGGATTGGCTGCAGCCAATATGGACGTCCTTGCATTCAATGTTGCCTAGGAATACATAAATCAAAGAAAAATTATTTTTTTGGTATGTAAAATATGACGTATAGAGAGAAATAATTACATGAAAAGCATTGAATAGTGGGTAATAATTTATGCACAAATGTGGCCCAGTGTTTTTTTCCCTATTTTCTTCTTCAATCAATATGTCCATCACGATTCATTACTTCACAGAGTTTGCTGAAGCTTGTGAACTGGAATGTGAAGAGTTTCTTTGATTACCCGTTTTATCTGCACAAAATGCAAGCAATTCTAAGCCTACATGTTCCAGATTCTATTGCTCAAAATTAAGAAGTCACTAGTGTTAAAATTAACCAACTAGTGTTGGTACAATTAAGTTACTTGAATTGCTAATTAAATCTGTATGATTTTGAGTTATGATTCAAGATATTGTTGGTGTAACAAATGGAAAGCTTAACTTTAAGAAATCACTTATGCATGAAAACTATGTTAGGCTGGCCTTGTTTTGCTATGGACATGTCACGTAGAACTAATAAATCATTTTTGTAAAAATACTATCAGTCAATAACCTTGCCTTTGGGTTCCATACTCAAAAGAAATCATATTTATCTCGAGTGCAAGCGATCTTGCAAGTCTGAAAACTATTTTTCATCTTTCGGTCAGTGACCATGATCATTAGCCATTTAAACCCATTGGCGTTAAATAGCCTAAAAGTGCTGGTGTGCCATTAAAATATAATCAATGAATCAACCATATGAACCTTAACATGATAGATTCTTCCATCTCCATAGTGCATGTTGTCCACAAATGTTGTAAATTGCAGATGGTGACGAACTAAGGTTATTTCTGGAAACCATTTTTCTTTACTTACAGGCTTGTCCTTTAAACCTGAATGCAACAATTTTCTTCAAAATCCCCCAACGCAAGCTATTCATAAAGTTTGTAAACTGTTGATAGCAGAGAACTTGAGTTGTTGTGCAGAAACCATTTTTCTTCTTTCAGCCAGTGACATTGACCTTTGACCTTCTGTGCCTGCAATCAATAGTGTTATTCCTTACCCCAAGAACAAGATCTCCAGTAAGCTTGACAATCGTGGATGATGAAAAATTGAAGCACCGTGTGGAAGCGACACTTGCGACAAATTCACAATACTCTTCGACCTTATCACAAGCAAATGAAAATACATGTTTTAACCATACCTTAACACCGGCTTTTGTAATAGAAATAGTCTGTTGCTCCATAGCTTCGTGAATGGCAACCTGATCTTTAGGGTCCATCTTATCAAACTCGTCAATACAGCAGACACCGTTATCAGCCAACATTAATGCCCCAGCCTCAATAACAAACTCGTAAGATTCTTCATCCTGAAAATTAACAATGATCATGTACAAAATGAAGTATTATATATTTGCCAAATTACAATGGTAACAGACCCACGCTATAATGAACCACAATTGTATAACAGCTGCAAGAACTGTAACATAAAATAACAATGTTTATGCTGCCACTGTAGACACTGGCTAAGAGGTTAGCAAGATTTCATGCCCAAATCATTTACTGTGTTTTGTACTGGAGCAAGGCACTTTGCATGCGATTTGCAAACAAGTTGTTTGTGTGCTGCAACACGTAAAATTACAGAAATGTGCCAATGCAGTTATTTGTTACCAGCCGACTCGTACAGGCATGGATCCCTTGAAAATTTCATCTCTCCAATCAAGTGTGGCGTGATGGATCAAGGTCCTAACAAATTCTGCATCATGAGCACAAATGATACTAGTAAAATAGCCAACCGACTACTAATGAATTGCTATTCATATATTGTCCTGTATCTGGCAAATATATAATATGAAATAAAATATTCAATGTTAAATTCGTACCAGAGTAAATAAAATCTTAACGGTACTAATCCAGTGCCACTGCAGTTTCCATTCAATGCCACTGACACCCAACTTACCATTTAATTCTACAGACACTACACCCTTATCAGTCAATGTCACTGACACCCCCCTTACCATTCAATGCCACCAAAACACCACCCTTACCATTTAATGCCACCGACAACATCTTTACTATGTACTGGCAGCCAAAATTTTAACTTTGAAATTCTGTGTGGATTTTATAACCAATAGATAGATTTTTATGAAACTAAAAGAACAAAAAAAAGATTATGTGTCTACCTCATCTGGTTCAAAAGTTATGGGTAAAAATCTTCTTCATAAAATGGCGTGATTTTCTTAAAAATTGCCAAATTGCACAAATGGCCATATTGAGTAGTTGATATTATTGAAACTAACTGTAGTTTAGGTCTATAACTTTCCAGATCTCTTACATTCTATACAGAGACTTTGCTCAATTTTTTTGGGAACTCAATTCTCTGAAATAACGATGTAGCGGACCTCCAAAATTGATGATTTTCACCGACTTGGTCGACGGCAAATACAGCCACAAATATTAAAAATTCAATATCTTGGCCATTTATTTATCAATTTTTAAAATTTAAAGTGTATTGTACTCAGATTGCTGTAAACTATCTAATGATTCTATACACTGAGGATTTAAAACACTTTTTATTTTTAACATCTCCCCACCCCCTGTGCAAAACATGCATGACGTCAACATACAACGAAAAAAAATGTAAAATCTGCACTGTGCAGAAGTGCACAAGCAAGAAAAATATTTTATTGAAATGAAAAAGGCATGTTATATAGCAAATTCAATAACAAAGTGTCATGTCTATGTGGAAAATCCCCCATCAGCTTTACATATCAAGATCTCAATATGATGCCACTTTAAGTTCAACTACTGAAACTTTAAGTTCAACTACTGAAGAAAAGGTCTGACATTACGTCTCTCCAAGTCATGGGTTGCACTGCGGTTAAGAAATAACAAAACATCTGATTCAGAAATAGATTCTAAATTTGCTCCAGCAGCAGCTCTCAGCACACGATGTATCTCCTTTTGTAAATTTGTATGCCTAAGATCATCCTGACACGAGGCTGAGCAAATCTTTTTAAAAAGTTCTTTAGTTTGATCGGAAGTGACAGGAAATTTACTTTATATCTGATGGAGCTGGATCAAAAACTTATAGCTGATGACATCTTACTCTTGATGCTCAAGGGCTATTTTTCTTCTTTTGCCCTTTTTAATCACCCATCTAGACATATGGTGGAAGTCCCCATTCTCTGTAAAAGTGCAAAACAGCACAGTTAATAATTTATAAGACCAGTGCAATATTTGGGAAACTTAATTTTTTTCTTCCACAGTCTGAAACTTAAATATTGTTAAAATAGTAATCAAAATTTAACTTTGTGAGCACATTTTGCTTTTTTGTTTGACCCAAAAATGTTTTGATATGTTAATACATAACACCAAATGGAATTATGGACATTTTGGCCCACTTTAATGTACATTTCACCACACTTCAATGGACATTTCGCCCCACCTGGTACATGGACATTTCGCCCCACATTAATGAAAATATTGGACATTTATATAAATTCATCAGCATTACACCATTGTCTTCATTTTACTTTAGGCGCCTATCGTTAAGATTTCATTGCATACCCCATAATCCTATATCTCGCTCTCTTATACATGTATTTCAATTACATTCAGCGTGCTGTCATATCAGACAATATTTTCCCCTATTTCTTCGTTTATGTAATAAGACTGATCAGAAAATTAATATAGTTTAAAGTGATAATTTTCTATTCTAAAGCTCAGATTTTGATATACTTTTGATATACGTTGTTTTAATTATGACATTGCATTTGTTATTATGCCACATGATCTGTACTAAATTGTAATTTTCTTTTCATAAAAGCTTCCATGACTTCCCCAAAAACCCTAGCTGCTGCTTAATAACTTGATACCACATTTAGCAGATTATTTAACTATGAAGATGAAATAAGTTACATGGCTCTAATTAAGTCTAAATAACACGATAGAGAGAGAGAGAGAGAGAGAGAGAGAGAGAGAGAGAGAGAGAGAGAGAGAGAGAGAGAGAGAGAATATTATGGAGTATGAAATGAAATGTTCATTGATGCGGGGCGAAATGTCCATGTACCAGGTGAGGCGAAAAGTCCAGGTACCACCAAATGATATTGATTGTGAGGATGGCAATGTATTTTTTTTTAATTAATAGCAAAGAAGCAGACAGACATACAGAGATTAATTACTATTGGTGCATGATAATTCATTTCTCAGAGATACCAACTAAAATATGTTTATACACAAGTTAATACCAAATAACATTGATTGGGAGGATGGAAATGTTTTCTTTTTAATTTACAATGCAAAGAAACAGGCAGACATACAGAGATTAATTACTATTGGTGTATGATAATTACTTTCCCAGAGATGCCAACTAAAAATAACAAGGAAACTTCGACCAAGAAATATTTAAATACATACAGAAGAGAGAACATCGTAAGAGAAATACCAACTTCCGGTTTATAAACGTCCAATAAATGTGAGAAAATGAGCAAACAAACAAGTTCTACACAAAATATTTATGACCAGAATGATTAATTATTCACTCATTTTACCAATGCATCGAATTAATATAGGTAGTTTTTATTTATTAAAATTACATCATTCTCGAAACATCGGAATGCAAGATAGGTTAACACATGGCAATTGTAAACTTCCGGTCGCAGTATAAACACACATTTTCTGGACGATTATCTTATTAAATCCATTAAAATTAAAATAAAGAAATACATAGAAATATTCATTAATCTATTGAAAAGCATGAAAAATAATACTTACCAATGTACTGTTGCAATTTCTCACAAATGAAGCCAAAATCTGGATCACGTGTGAATGTGAACTCAGCAATGTAATTCGGAATCGCTTCACAGCGCGCGACTCGAAATATTTTAATGTGACCTTGCGGTTTACACGCTTGCGATTGGCTGGTTTTAATGAGATCTCGAAGCCATGCATATCATTAGATTCAGCGGAAATTGGGCTATACAGCGCATACAGGTATCATATCTTTATTTTTAAAAATGGCCGAGATATTTAGCCGGAAACATGAACCAATTTTTTTATTGTTTACCAAGAACATTTAATTTTAACATATACATTTCAAACTTATATGAAATTAAAGACCGTTCACTGCTCTACAATGTGGTGCTATTTTTAGGTCTTGACCCAGTGACTTCGGAGTTAAAATGGAATTTCCCTAGCGAATGCAAATCTCTTGCTTTTTCTGTGAGTTGTTTTGCGGACCGAATCGTGCGCAACAGTGAAAGTGTTGCTTTTTTATATGCAAATTACTATTCATTAACTAATTTTCATCAAGAAACCAAACAAACAGCTAAAAAGAGCAAGAAATGAACTTTATTTCAGTATAAATTATAATATTGCTGGTTCATCTAATAATGAAAATATAGCTGGTTAAAAATGATCGTTTTTACCGAGTTCTGTCGAATGCGCTACACGTCTAATGGGAGGCTGCCAGTACATATCTTTACCATTCAATGACAACAAACCCCTTACCATTCAATGCCGACACAACCCCCTTACCATTCAATACCACAGACACATCCCCCTTACCATTCAATTCCAGACACAACCCCCTTACCATTCAATGCCACTGACACAACCCCCTTACCATTCAATGCCACTGACACAACCCCCTTACCATGCAATGCCACAACCCCCTTACCATTCAATACCAGACACAACACCCTTACCATTCAATGTCACTGACACAAACACCTTACCATTCAATGCCACTGACACAAACACCTTACCATTCAATGCCACTGACACAACACCCTTACCATTCAATGCCACTGACACAACACCCTTACCATTCAATGCCACTGACACAACCACCTTACCATTCAATGCCACTAACACAACCTTTATGTTTCCAACCAGTGCCATATACTTGACAATTATACAAAAGATACTTATATCTTATAAATTGCCAAACAATAAAAATGAGATTACCTTGACAACTGCTGCTGTAAGACCGGCTGCAGTACTGGCCTTTCCACTTGTGTACACAGCTCGCGGACTGAACTCCTCAACATGTTTCAAAAACTGGCTCTTTGCTGTACTGGGATCTCCAACAACACAGATGTTTATGTCGCCTCGCAGGTTCGTTTTTTCTGTGGTTACTTTTGGAACCCCACCAAAAAGCATGAGGAGAATGCCTCTTTTGATTTCATCATTCCCTGGAATTAAAAAAGTAAAAGGTTTAATATGACATCTAACAATAAGTTGCAAGCAATCTGCTTTGGTTAAAATTTGTTTTTCATATGAAATGTTATTCACTCATAAAATGGACATAAAAGGTAACAAACATTTATTTTTTTACCTTGTCAGATTTCATGTTTGCTTTGCCTGCATGGAACACATGCAGAGAGCCAACAGACTGGTACATACCATGAATCCATGAATAATAGCTTGGTACGTACCAGGAATCTATGAATAACAGATTGGTACGTACTATGAATCCATGAATAACAGACTGGTACATACCATGAATCCATGAATAACAAATTGGTACATACTATGAATCCATGAATAACAAATTGGTACTGGTACATACCATGAATCCATGAATAACAAATTGGTACATACCATGAATAACAAATTGGTACATACTATGAATCCATGAATAACAGATTGGTACATACCATGAATAACAGACTGGTACATACCATGAATGACTGATAACAGACTATTACATACCACGAATAATGGACTGGTACATACCGTGAATTGTTGGGAACAGACTGGAACACAAGTTGTGGTACAGATTTTTATCAAGGGACATCTCATAGACCTTCTGCCATTCTTCATCTGTCATTTGTTTCTTTATGGCTTCAGCCGTCATTTCATCCTCTTTCATATCACGGCCACCAAACTGAAAACAAAGTTTAATGTACATTAGAACAGAGCCAGCATTTTTTATATCTTGACAAAATAATTTCCTTCATTTCCACTCAACCAGCTTTTAATCAAGGATCTATCCCTCTCAATTCATTTTTTGATTGGTACTAAATATCATGCAATTCATGGCATTCTCGAGTTTGTTAACAACCATAAATTAAGAAAAATAGGAACCCATATAAAACCAGCAAATTTTCAGCGTTCAATACATATTTTACAATCCTATGAGAAAATTGCTATAGGCAATGCATTTGTACAAACAAAATTTTGAATGATGCTAGTACATTTTTCTTGCAGAACTGTTAATTAAAAAGTTTTATTTTTGGTAGGAATTATTATATCCAAACATTTACAGCTAATTTTAGTTCAATTGTCAAATATTACTGGTTGCATAAATTTTCTTATCTTGTGCTCAATTTGTTGTTATGCGAGATATTCCAGAAATACCCAACAGTCTATTTATATTAAAGTGTTCTGATTGAACAGTCATTTGAGGAACATAAATTTCTATTCTGCAACTTATGCTCACAGCTTTTAGGTACAACAGCTAATCATTTTAGTAACTGTGGCTATACTTGAAAGATTATAATCATCCTGCCAGGATTGAAACATAAAGATAAAGGCTTTGAAAACATGGATCATGCAATTCTGTATCCATATCACACAGCACCCCTGTACATGAGGTCACAGGGGTCCAAGACCCTGTGCTGAAGATTTATTTCTACCTCTGTAAGGGCATAGGAAATGGCTTCTGGTGGCTTAGTTTATGCTTCATTTAAAGAATGAAATTGGATACCTTCATTGTCACACTCACCAACTGTTTACAATTTACATTTTTAAAAACTATAGGTCAAAACTTTCTCGTATCAAAGTCTTTATGAGCAGAAGAAAGAAAAAAAAAATGCAATGCATGAAATGAAAGCTGCTTCCCTTCCACAAGTTTTCTTTACAGAAAGATTCATTTTTACAAGAAAAAATTTCCATTATTTAACACTCTACTAGCTGAAAACAATTTTGAGGAATTCAAGACAATTGAAAGCATCTCTGAAATTCTTCAGCAATTACTTGCTGTGGTGGCCATATTGGACATCTGATTGGAACCATTTTCATTAAGGATTAACTAAATATTACAAGGAGTCTTCAGGAAAAAACCATGGCAATATTACTTTCCATTCAAGAGGAGTACTGAAATGTTTTCAAGATAGCTTCTTTGCTGGCTATAGTGGACATCAGGTTGACACTATTTTCAATTAGAACCAATTATATACATCACAAGAAGTATTTTGGTGAAACCCATCTTTATCTGTTCATTCATTCTGAAAATTTTCAAGAATGGACATCAGTTCAACATCATTTTCATTTAGGACAAAGTAATCAGACCTTTACTATGTTATTATTTTCCATAGAGGACAAGTTCGAAAGAACAAGATTTTCAAGATGGCCACCATGTAAGACATACTGGAAAGACTGAACAGTAACACTGCAAACAAGCCTATCTGGATCACAGAGAGCACAGATATAACCGAGACAGGATATTTCAATAGGAACAGGGCTAATGAAGGTTGCAGAATACAGATGGGTGAGAAAATAATCTATATAGAAAACTGAAACGAAATTGGGATTTCCCTTTCTAGGTCTTTTATAATCTGTTTAGATTCTAAATTATTCTTGCTTATGGCTGAAGCAGGCAAAACAATTTACCCTGGGGTTGCTGGAACTAACTGTGCATGCCAGGAATGCCAGTCTATACGTCAGGTCCCTAACTCCAAGTGCTTTCAAACCTCGCACACCTTCAGTCTCGTATCCCTCATTCCCTTTTACTCTGGCACTAGATTCAGTTCGAGCTCCTGTAAAATACATTGAGAGAAAAAACATCAGTTTATCATTGGTATCGCTCATGTAATGAGATAGACAACCAGGTCTACTTCATATCATTAATGTTAAGATGGAGAATATCAGAAAATATGAATGACTTCCATGTTGGGTTCATAAGAAAAAGAGTTTCTGTGGTATTGTGTTTTCTGGCCGACAACTGGACTACCGCTTGATTTTGAAAATGTGTGGGGAACTTGTGTTAGTTGTAAATGGACCATTGTGTATGTATGATCTGGATTTCTAAATGCATCTTTTAAAATAAAATCAGTTATATCACTATGATTTCTGCAATGTGGCAGTTACTAGTGATGTCTAGCACTTTGAGCATCATGGTACAGACATGTAGCTTGATGTCCCAACCCATCTCATAATTATCTTGTCACTAGGCCAACTAGTCCTAACACTAACCTCTTAATGCTGAGTGCCAAGTGGGTCTTGGGTATGACTCAACCAGGGTATGAACTCGTGAAAATAGTAGTAAAGTGTCTTTCCCAAGAGACACCAAGGCAGCCGATTCAGTTTACAATTCCGACTCGGAACCACGCTACCTTGGCTCCTACATTTACATCTGACACACTGATCATCAAAGATGGAAGTCCTATGGAATAATCAAAATTGAACCATCTGCACTAGAAGGATGCCTTCTGCAGACCACATTTCAAATTCTGTCAATAGCATAATTTCCGAAAATCACAATTTCAAAATTTGTCCATTTTGTACGGCACTGGGTCAAAAGGATGGAAATTAATGTCTGAACAACTACCATGGTTTATCCTTAGACAAGGTACTTAACTTGACTGGTCACAATTTATCCTTCATATTTGTTAGAGTGTGTCAAAAACCAGATCAAACCTGCTTTAACCGAGTCCGTCTCACCAGCAGGTTTTGCTGCAGTGGTGCAAGTAATTACTAGGGTAACATTAAAACAAGAAAATTAATATGACACGAGAAATGCGTGTGTTTTTTTATGTGTGTGTGTATAGGTATGTGCACATGTCTGGACAAGGTGTTACAAAAGGGAGACAACTAACCTGGAAGAGACATAGTTCCTACATCAGGTACCACAATTAGTGTCCCAGTAAAATCACACTTGTCACCTGCCTGGGCCATTTCAACTGCTTCTGCCCTCAAGATAATTTCCACACTATAAACATTAAAAAAAATATATTTCATCATTGTTTATTATCTTCTGCACTAGTAAATTATCTGTACTCGGCATTAGTAAAATATCGGATATTGGCATCAGTAAAACATCGGTATAGCAGCAGAGAGGGTGTATCGGACAACATTTTTAGACAAGTTTTCACTGAAATCACGCTTAAAATCAATGAACCAATGACATCAGACCCCAAAGTCAATGACATCAGGTCCCAAATGTGTGTGTGAATCATGGATTAGGTCCCAAAAAAAAAAATGAAAAAATCAATGAAATTGATGAAATCAAAAACTTTTCAACTATTACATTTTTTGGGAAAAAGGGACTACAACATCGTTGTCACTCACCCTCTCTGCTGCTATGGGTTAACCGAATATTTGATCCAGTCCGATACGATATCGTGTTCGAGGGTCATGTAAATTTATTGTTACAAATCCGTGTGGGGCAGACTGAGCATCACTAAAGAAATTTCTAAATTGATTGAAGTCCATATCAGAACACCATGTCTGCCAAATATTTCGTAGCGTATGTGTATCAACGCCGTTGAATACAGCAAGCATATTACAGTTATCTCTAATCACTTTTGGAATCTGAGTGTAGCGTTGAGTGACATAGATCACATCCGTGTTTTTATGCCTGCCTCTGGAAAATATTCTAGCAGGATTTTTTTGATTATCTAACATGACATCGTCGTATACAACTAAATTGTTGATACTTCCATCGAGGTCATTCATGGATGGCGCCTCGTCAATATCGGTTATAAATTCAATAACATCCTCGCCGGCAATCTCTGAAGCGTTTTCATTAAAATCTTTTAGCACTTCATAGCATCGTTGGTCGTCTACGCTAGGGGCAATTAAATACAACTTATCCCACTTCATCCATCTCATTATTAAATTGAGCAACAATTGCGTTTTACCGGATCCAGATGGCCCGATTATAATTGCGCGGATAGAGTTTGGTAGCGCTGCATGATGCTTCACTGGTTCTCTTGTTTTAGTCGCTGAAAAATCAATTATATTCATATCTCTATACATAAATTATGGATCTATATTGCGTGAAGTGTAAGGCGCGTACTGGCACAGATGACTTGACGACGATTACAACTAAAAATAACCGATCAGCGCTTTCTGGTAAATGCGTACAATGTAGTACAAAGAAATTTAGATTTGTTTCTAAACCCAAGGAACCTTTAAAAAAAAACGAGGAGGTGATATCGCTGCCAAATTAGCAAAACTCCCTGGAACCCCATGGGCAAAATACCCCGGAGAAAAACACCTTCCAGGGTATAGTTATTGTGGACCGGGAACAAGACTTGATATCAGACTCAATGATCAAAATCAGCCCCGACCCGGTGAGGAACCAATAAACGCTATTGATAAGGCCTGTCACCTTCATGATGTTGCTTATAAAAGCAGCAATTTGCAACACAGGCATCTAGCAGATGTGAAATTAATTCATGCGTTGAATGCCATTCCTGATAAATCCTTCAAAGAAAAATTGGCTTCATTTTTGATAAAATCGGCTATGAAAAGTAAATTGATGTTAGGTGCTGGTAATTAATAACAACATGGAATCTATTTATTATTCCCCAAGAGGATACTGGAAGGGTAACGCTGCAATCAGTAAACTCGCTAGCGCCGCAAAAGTGAAAAAAACCACTGCGGCTCATTGGTTATCCAAACAGGCATTATGGCAAATTTATCTACCACCGCCTAAACAAATTCAATTCTCTCATTTTGATGTGACCTTTCCTAATGAAGTTCATCAGGCTGATCTATTATTTCTGCCACATGATCGTGGTTACAAATATGCGTTAACTGTAGTTGATATTGCAAGTCGATACAAAGAAGCAGAACCGTTAAAAACAAAATCGGCCACTGAAGTCGCTTCTGCATTTGAAAGGATTTATCGACGAGGTCCTCTGCACTGGCCAAATCTGTTACAAGTTGACCCGGGCAAGGAATTTCAGGGTGTAGTGTTATCTACAATGAAATATCACAATGTCGCTATCAGACGAGGGCATACTGCACTGCATCGTGATCAGGCCATTGTAGAACGGTTTAATAAAACCCTTGCTGAGCGGTTATTTGGATATCAATATGCAAAAGAATTCATCCAAGAAAAAAGATCCCGTGAATGGGTTAAAAGGTTACCAGCTGTGATTACTGCACTGAATAACGAGATTACTAGAACCATCAACATGAAACCTATCAACGCGATTAAAAAGAAGTCGATACCTGAAAAACCACAAAAAGATTTCCCTAGAAACGCTAGCGTTTCCCAACCAATTCTTGGTAGTAATGTCATTGTGAGGTACTTATACGAACCAGGAGAGCTTGAAGGAGATAGAAAAAGGGCTACTGATCCTATTTGGAGCGTCACTACGCATAAGATATCTAGTATAACACGATCTACGGGTAGACCTCCAATCTATAAACTGGATTCAAATGCCCCTCAGCGTGGGTTTACTAGACAACAACTACAAGTAATTCCTGACGATACTCAATTGCCACCCCATGGTCTTAACTAGCACCCTTGCGTCTATTGCACTCAAGACAAGTCAACATCACATTATTTCTGACATGACCGAGATTGTTATTTTTTCTGTCTACAGTGAATTGGCGAGGATCCTTATCCGAATACTGCCAACGCATTATACAATTGCAACTTGCGCAGTGATTATTCTGTTGTTTCTTCAAAGTGATTATTAATTCAGCATCAATATCGAATTCTCGTTGTTTTTTTTTGTCCTGTTGTTTGTAACCGGAGAGTTTTTTATCAATAATATCATTATCATCACCAATGATTTCATCATCGCCAATGATTTCATCATCGCCTGACTCTGTCAGGACAATTCTTCGAAGTTGATTTATTTTTCGTACTCTAGACACTGCGAGATAGACTAAATTCGACCATTCTATGCGATTATCTACCATCCAAAGAGTTGTATCCGATATAGTCAATCCCTGTGAAGAGTGTATTGTTGCTGCATAACCTAGCGTCCACGGGGATTTATTAGCACGCAATGCATCTTCAACAACATTGATATCAACCAGCACAATATCATTTAATACTAAATTCTGTTTTTGACTTTGTCCTGGAATATCAACTTCAATATTCTGTTTTCGCGTATCCGATGGCCTATAACATAACGGTACTGGAAGTGTTGCAAATTTTTGTTTATGCAATTCAAATAACTTCATCTGAAGTGTGTCCCTGACTATTTTTCTACTTGCAATGATTAAATCATTTGGTCTCCACATTTCCCAAAACTCGTTCATGGGAGTTTCCGAAATTATTTCACGGGTTATTTCACACTGGATTCTATCCGGTTGCAATCTAATTAGTTTCTTCAATTCTTTTAATTCATGATCAAGTGATCTATGATCAGTATCAATTTCTTCATAATAGTCTACAAAACCCTTTAGCCATTCATGGGGAGATGCACCGACAAATGGTGGAGGTTGGCCGTGATCACCGCACATAACGACTTTTGTATTCTTCAATAACAACCACTCAAGAAATATTTTTAAGACATCTTCTGACACTGTGTCTATTTCATCCCACATGATGAATTCAGGAATAAATTTCTCTCCCATGCGCTCAGGAGTCCATTTATCTCCCTTCCATCGGAAAAAGCTGTGATAAGTGCAAGCATTTACCCCTCTCTGTATCATTTCTCTTGCAAGTCTATGAGTTGGTGTTAGCACAATCATGTTAGAAACACTAGCGTTTCTACGGAATAACTCAATTACCCGGGTTGTTTTTCCTGACCCACCACAGCCGTTTAAATAAACTGTTTTATATCTACAGATTGGATCAGAAATCGGTGGTGCACTAGAAAATTCTGAACACTGATTGCTTTCTAAGTAATTATTTTCAATGGTAACATCTGCTGATTGAATATAATCATGAATCATTTCTTTTTTAATTCTCCATGATCCCCATTTCTCGTTGCCAGTAGCCTTAAAATCAGCCATTTTGCTATTTATGTAAAATGAATCAGTGGCAACTCTAACTGCGGTGGTAGGAAATTTATTGATCATCGAAAACAGATTAATAGAAGCATAACCGAGCATAGAAGCTCTCAAATGTGTGTACTGCGGATGGTATCCATCATTGTAGGTAACAATTGTACCCAATTTGGTTCCATCGGACATAAATGCGTCCTTACGATTGACATATAGGCCCTTATTCGTTAAATCCGCCATTACAAAATCGTATTCAGCGTTGTCTATAATCAATCGTGAAGAATATTTCGTATTATCATCTTTGCCACCTTGGGTAAATTTACCGATTATTCTTCGTCCAAGATTTTTTGCTTCATTGTTTCTGATTTCAAATAACTGTCTGGACCAATCCATGATTTGTTGTTCATTAAAATCAGGAAACAGTTTTCGCTCTTCGCTAATTATTTTTTCTAGATCAGGTTGGGGTAACCAGACTGATTTCTGTGCTCGATAGGATATAATTGCTTCACTGACAATTAATGATTTTAACATCTTACAATCAAGCATATATCTCAATAGCACTATTGGCATCCAGTGTTTTTCAGACATGTGTTTACCAATCCAAAGATAACTACACGGATGAAGTCCTGCAGCCATTTCAAATGATACCACACAAGCGAATCCGGTTAAATCAAAATCAGGAAGTGGTCCATTAATAGCAACACGGGTCATTTCGTGTGTAGGGTGTCCAAATCGTTTGAAATATTTCTCGCATTCTCCATACCCAAGAAAACTTCCTGGATAACACGCTATCATATCAACTGAAATAACGGAATCAGAGGTGTATTTTGTGTTCCATAATCCGCCGTGGCTGTATTCAAGACAGGACAATTTGACCTCTGATAAAAACTCACTTCGTGTTGGTTTCCACGCGTTTTTCTTTCTAGCAAAATGTGCTGCAATGGATGGTACTGTAAAACAGTTTGCTAATAATTGATCGTCTTCTTCTCCGTCCTCAGAAAACTCACTAGCTAGTTGTTTCATTTGATTCTGCAGTTCTTCAGTACGGTATAATTCTCCGTTGGGCCTTACAAACTGATCAAATCTGCATTCCTCGTCTGAATTACTATGAAATAGCCACGCTGACACAGGATCGTTTTTACTCAAATGGTAAATAGCATCAAATAATTTCTGCTCGGTAAAACATTCTTCAGGTCCCAACCCTGCTGGGGATAGATATTTTACGGTTCTATCCCGTGGAAATATTGTTACTGCAGATGACCACGCGTGCGCGTTATGATCAATAATTTCAATGGGGGTTCCTTTTGATTGATATTTCGATTCGTATAATACTTCACCGGTGATTGTTCTTACCGATATTGGAAATCTTAATGATGTTTCTAATTTGGCTATATCCTGAATTGTTGCTCCATGCTCTTTTACCGTGAACTCCCACTCGGTTATTTTTTTTCGTCTTAGATCAGTGAGTTTATTCCCCCGGGATGCATTTGTGAAGTGTTCTATTATTCGTTCTGCTACACAATTGAGCCCTGTCGAATATTTCATGGGTGCTAGTTTTGAAATATCAGGTTTTTCATTGAGCGGATAGATCCCGTAAACAACTGCTGTGACAGGATAAGATCTTTCGTAGTAGGGTTTATCAATTCCGGTCAAAATTCCCGGTTTGGAATCCTGATTCACGGTGATAGTTTTTTTGCCCTTGAGAATGGGTTCAAATTTATCCTTAATAATCCATTTGCCATTCTCACGGATAACGAATTTGATTCGGAAAAAATGTCTTTTTTCCCCAACACGTGAAATGATCACTGCTGCCTTTTCATCATTCATGGTAGCGTCAACAACACCATCAATTCGAAATGTTGACCAACAATAAGATGCTCCATCACGCTTGAATTCATTAAAACAGTCTCTGATGGGTTTATCAAGAATTTTATTCTTGGGTGTATTAGAAACTATATCAAGATTGAATTGAGCATCCTTCCATGATGATCTCATGTTTCCCTCTCTTGGACGTTTGTTACGTTTTTTGGGTCTATCGCGATTAAATCTAGGATTGATTTTTAATAATCTCTTAAACTCTTTCATGTTTCCGTCTATTGTGCGTTTGTTACGCTTTTTGGGTCTATCGATATTAAATTTAGGATTGATTTTCAATAATCTCTTAAACTCTTTCATGTTTCCGTCTCTTGGACGTTTGTTACGTTTGTTTCCGTCTATTGGACGTTTTTTGGGTCTATCGAGATTAAATCTAGGATTGATTTTCAATAATCTCTTAAACTCTTTCATGTTTCCGTCTCTTGGACGTTTTTGACGTTTTTTTGGTCTATCGAGATTAAATCTAGGATTGATTTTCAATAATCTCTTGAACTCTCTATCAGCATTGAATTTAGCATTTGTCGAAGTCAATCTCTTGAACTCCTTCATGCTATATACAAAACAAACATTTAAATGAAAGTTTTATGTATAATGAATCACTGCAAATGGCTCATGATGGGAAATGTAACCCCGTGTAACAAATCATGCAGAAAAAATGAGTACTGTAGGTATCATATGCAAAGTTTTCGACGTGGAAGTCTTGGTCCGTTACCCTGTATTCGATGTGGGGTTGGGGTTAAGGGAAGATCACAATTGTGTAGTGATTGTGGTGGTAAGCGATATAGGGAATTGAAGCGTTATTATGATAAAAGAATAAAAAATGGACAATCTATCAGAAATTATGACCCTGAAAAGGCCCTTGACCCTGACAACATCAAGGATAAAATCATAAGAACCCCGCAAGACTATATCGAAAGATTTTCCAGTGATGTAATTATTGAACCAAACACTGAATTAGACAAACAATAGAATAGTATATATGGACCAAGAATTCAGACCACATCCAGTGATTACAAAATATGAAGCATCCAGTGATGGTACTGTCAGAAACCGTAGACTAAAGAAACCGGTCGGTGTTGTGAGTAATCAAGGGTATTTGAAGTTTACTGTTAGGGAGGGAAAAGAAACGAAAAATTATCTCATTCATCGTTTCGTATTTGAATGTTTTAATGGATTGATCAAAGATGGTTTTGTTATTTATCACAAGGATTCTAATCCAAAGAATAATTCTGTATCCAATCTGCAGGCTATCACACTGAGTGAGAATTCCAAACGAGGAAGAGCTGGCACTTGCAAAACGGTTTGGAAGAGACCAGTAAAATCTTTAAACGAAGAAAAAATATTTCAATCATTATATGAAGCCGGTAAATTTTTCGATATTTGTCGATCTTCAGTACGAAGAGTTGCAGAGGGGATTTATCGATCGGCTATTTCAAAAAAGACGGGACAAAAAGTTCAATTTAGTTATGTCTAATGCGTCATAATTTCCAATTAGAGATATGTCATACTTATAGAATAATGAATTCTGAAAACATGAATAGCATCATAGTTGAAATAGCAAAATTGAAAAATCAGGATATCAAACTATCAGATGGATTAAATCCTGACCAAATTGTGTCTGATTTTCAGGATATAGAATACGGGGTTAACAACAATAAATATATGCTACCCAAGAAATATGCACTCATCAAAAAAATTCAGAATTCTATTAAAGACTCTCTTTCATTTTCCAGTGACATCAGTGTGTTCGTCCCGTTGTATGCTATCGTAGAGGGAATACGAAAAGAATTAGGTAACGAATACGAATTGAAAAAAGAAGTCAACTCTAAAATTAGAAACCTACGAGCATTAATTCAGGAAAATGAACAATTTTGACTGACCGACCATTAATCATTTTTTGATTGCCCGACCATTATCATTTTTTGATTGCCCGATTATTTATCATTTTTTTTAGCCGACCCTCAGGGGGATGTCAAAAATCGATGGACGATGTGTCAGATTGGTCAAAACTAGAATGTTGAAACTATCAGTATTATTTTATTTATATACAATTTTGATACTTTCAACATCAATGATAGAGCTGTCAAAACAATCAAATAACACTTCCATGGTGGTATTAAAAATCATCCGACATGTAACAAAAGTGAGGAAACTGTGGTATTAATTATTTTATTAGAGAATTCCACACTTTCCTCATCATTGATAGAAGGTGTCTCACGATGAAATAACACTTCCATGACTGTGTTAAAAAATCATCTGACATGTCAAAAGGGGAGTTGCACGATGGTGTTAGGTCGGGATTGAAAAAGTGTTTTACAATTGAAAAATGGTTTCTGATTTCAAATAATGGTCAATGAAGCATTAACAACCCGACTGGCTCGTGAGCGACTAGATGCAATTAAGAAATTTATACCAATTCGTGACTCTGTACGGAATAAACTGCAACAACGACAGAGTTTACAAACTGATTTTGCTCTGGGGTCTGAAGAATTGTTTAAACCAGTAACCACAGCAACGTACGGGGTAGAGCGTGCTATACTGGGAGATGATCCTGACGGTAGGAGAAAGGAAGAGGGTCTTATTTCTGTACTTGAAAAACTAGCAGCGAAAACTGAACAAACTGAACAAACTGATCCGAAAAAAACGACTGTTTCTCTGTTGAATAAATTTACTGATCATGCTAAAATAGTAATAAAAAAACCTAGTTTATTGAAATCAAAGGATTATCAAGCCTTTGGTAATTTTGCTGCTCAAAGCTATAATTCAAAAAAAGATTTTTTAAAGGACGAGTATAAAAATGATAGAATATCAAGTAATGATTGGTTCAATAATTTGTATAAACTAAATAAAGGGATTGGTCGTTTGAATAAGGATGAGATAGGATACAAGGAATTTAAAAAGGGGATTAGTAATTATAAAAGAGAACAAATAGAAGAGCGACAACGAGAAATAGAAGAACGGCAAGAACTAAAACGTCAAACACCAACACGTAGACAAACAAGAAGACAAAAAAAACAACAACTACCACCTGATGATGATGATGATGATGATGATTATTTACAAACTACGGATTTAGAAAAACTAGATGAAGCAGCTGGTTATAGCGGAAGTGGATTAGGAAATCCAAGGATTGGAAACATTTGTCCTGATAGTGTTATCAATGATATATCACGATTAGATGTTCTCATCGGAGGAAAACGAGCTGGAAATAACTCTCCAGAAATAATTAATGAAGCAGCTGATATCTGTAGACGGTTATTTGCCGGCGGTATCATGGATATCAAAACCTATCGAGATTTCATTGACGAGTTAGCAAATGGGTATCATAGTGATTAAATAACAATTGAAAACACTATTGTTTTTATAATAATGATCATCCATTACAATCATGATAAACCAACCCCAGTCTATGTAGTTAATTCACGGTTTCCAGTTTATAGAGCATACTACGGAGATGGCCTCGGCAATACCATTTTAGGATTCTTTTCAAGAATGGCTCCAAAAGTGATGCCGTTAGCTAAACAGTTATCAATGAAAGCCATTGATGTTATTCGTGATAAGGGTATTAGTACTGTTGGAAATCTTGCCGGGAAAGCGTTTTCAACTGCGAAGGATAAAATAACATCATTAGTGGGGCGAAAAAAGAAACCGTTACCGTCTACAGAAGAAATGCCTGCAAGTGTTAGTAAAATTATAAATAACGCAGTAGATGAAAAACTAGCGTCGATGGTAAATCAAGGGAATCAAAGCAATATTGCAAACATGATAGCAGGAAGTGGCCTTAAAAAACTACGACGATGAAAATGGAAAAATCGTTTACGATTTCACTATTTAGACTCTGATAAATAGAATAAAATGTTCAAAAAATCACATGATCCGGCGTTTGATATAGACGCCCCAGTTGGCAAGGATGATTCTGTACGCGATTATCAATATTACGCCTATCATGCCATAGACCCAACTAGTCGAGCAAGAATTGATCTTCAAGTCCATGATACCAGTAAATACTTTCTACCCGCTGAAGCATTTATTGAAGTAGAAGGAGAAATTGTAACAGCTGCTGATACTACTGCTGTACCAGCACCGTATCCAGCTGGTACTCAAGTCGGTTTTGTCAATAATGGTATTATGGCGCTATTTGAGAGTGCTAGATATCTCATTGATGGAAAAGAAATTGAGTCCATAGATCGTGATGTTGATGTGGCTACAACAATCATAGGGTTAGCGAGATATTCTGATGATTATACAAGATCAGCAGGACCCTCTATGATGTTTGCAAAAGATGGTAAGAATACCGCTGGAGGAAATCCATTTGTTGTAAGACGACCAAAGAATAATGCTGGCACCGCTAATATTGATGCCGAAGATATGATTATAAACAACGATGTTAATTTCAATCTAGGAGCTGCAACACGAAACGCAATGTTGCAAGGAGATCGTAAATCATTTTCATGCGCGATTCCACTGCATCACATATTTGGATTCTGTAGAAACGTCAGAAAAGTTATCTACGGGGCGAAGCATACAGTATCGCTTGTACGAAAGAGTGATGATAACGACGCAATTTGGAGGATTCCAGCAAACCCAGCTGCAGCACATATAAATGATGATGCCGGTAAAGTCAATTTAACAAAAATATCATTGTGGATGCCAGTGTTGACTCCAGCAATCACCGCAGAACAACGACTACTATCATTTATGGACCAAGGAGGAAAGTCGTTGTTGAGTTGGCTAACCGTGAGTACAGATGTGAAGCAATCAACTATCAACGGGTTATTCACTTGGAACCTAGCATCAAAGCAAGGCGTTTCTGCGCCACGTCATATATTTATTGCGTTACAGGATAACGCACGAGTTGGCAATCAACTCTCCAGTCATATGATATTTGATCAATTAGGTGTGAAAGACGTCTCACTGAGAATAAACGGCCAGCAGGAACCATCTGAGGATATACAACTTAATTACACAGAAAATCATATTGCACGAGTTTATCATCGTCTGTTGTCATTTATGGCACGCGATCAAAATGTCGATACTGGTTTGCAAATATCACAATTTGATTTTAAGAATCTGTATCCGATCTACTACTTCTCACTGGAACATCTCGATTTGACAAGACAGTCAGTTGTTGATATACACTTTAGAGCTAATGTGACTCGTCCTGTTGGTCCTCCTGCTATTACTGATTATAGAGCGGTTGCTGTCATTCTCAGTGATAAATCAATGCTACTCGAAGGTGTTGGTGGAAGAATGAGAGTGGTAGATGCCCCAGTAGAAAATCTTTGAACGATTTTCTCGATTTTTCATTGAATTAGAATCAATCTATTATGTATAATGTCATATAGTGTTATTAGTGTTGCGTTAACTCCTGGTCAAATCAAAAAATTGCAATCAGAATCGGCTAAAAAATGTGGAACCACAATCACGTTGAAACCTAATCAAATGACTGGTGGTGAAAATAAATTATCGCTGACAACTCGTCAGGTGAAACATTTCAATGATGCTTTCAAGGATAAAAAGGGAGTTCAGATTACTCTCTCTGCGGCTGCTATTAAAAATATGATGAAAACGGGTGGTATATTTCCATTGTTTGCTGCGTTACCATCATTGATTGCAGCAGCAGCCCCAGCGGTGGCTAAAGCAGCAGCGTTAGGAGCCGTTGGTACTGCAGCAGGAATGGCACTTAAGAAGGCAGCTGGACAAGGATATAAAAAAAAGAGACGATCCGTTCAAGGATTGGGTCTAAGACTACCAGGAACCCCGTATTCTTGGTACAGCGGAAAAGGTCTAAGACTACCAGGAACGGTTTATTAATTCAGAAATCTTCGATAGTTCCTATGTCCAATTTTGATTTAATGGATGCTGCTAAAAAACTAGTGATTAAAAATTTCAGAGGTGTTTTTATGAAAGATCAATTACCACATCAACCAAACAAAACTGAAACAGGTATTATTAATCTCGATAACAGCACCGGACCTGGAACTCACTGGGTTGCATATGCTATTGATCCACGTGGGATTGTCTATTTTGATTCATATGGATTAGCCCCACCAAAAGAGTTTATGCGGTATATAAAAACCCTTCCAATGAAGACTTGGTATTCTACGCTACCAACACAACGAATCAATGACCCACCAATATGCGGCAGTGAAGTATTAAATGTCCTTGACGCTATTTCTAACTCCTTGGGTAACCCAAGGGGGAAACCACCTCATATTGTCGTAAATGACTACACCAGCAATCGCTTTTTAGAGAGAGAAAGAGTTTTACAATAACATGATTGATATTTGGGGGAGATCTTTGAAACCCAAACCCGATGACACTGCAACCCCTGATTCTATCAAGGATATAACAAAAAAAATTAAAGATGAAATAGCTGAGACGTTGAATTTAGAAAGTGTTGAACCCAATGAAATAGTTGTATTTCAAGATCGCCAGGGTAAATTGAAATCTAGTAATATTTCTCTGGATGATATTTTAGTTAAACAACAAAATGCAATCGAGAACACCGTTGCGTTATTTTCCGATCAGGGTAAATTGAAAACCAGTAATATCTCTCTGGATGATATTTTAGTTAAACAACAAAATGCAATCGAGAACACCGTTGCGTTATTTTCCGATCAGGGTAAATTGAAAACCAGTAATATCTCTCTGGATGATATTTTAGTTAAACAACAAAATGCAATCGAGAACACCGTTGCGTTATTTTCCGATCAGGGTAAACTCAAACCAGGTGTACTCGTTTCGACGATTACAGATCGATTAAAAACTCTCAACGACGAGTTAAACAATTCTGTGGTTGTACTAGCAACACTTGAATCTAGAATTGAAGAACACATAAAACAGTTTATATCATTTCGTAGAAATATCATTGATAAATTTATTGGAACCCCGTTAGATAAAATTGAACTAAAACTCCCTGATATTAAAAAATCCATTGATGAGACGAAAACTTTCATCGAAGGCATCAAGGGGGATGCAACGAGGATGATAACAGCCATTGAAAAAACAAAAATTCCTCATGAGAAAACCAACAACTTAGTATACACAATCCAACATGGATCATTTGAGTGGACACCTACAAACAACACATTAGATATCACTGCAACCGTTAAGGGTATTTATCGATTAACACTAGTAACACCACCGTCTCAATTTAAGATTTCATCGTCCAGTTCATCCGGGTTCAATAATACGATTTCAACGATCATCGACAAGAATACAACTGAAAAGTTCACAATCGCATCTACTGATCCTCATTTGGTTAGGGTCTCAACAACGTGGTATGTGGAATTCGTAGCGAATTTAAGTAAATCGTAATTGAAAACGCTAGCGTATTTAAAATAAAAATGATTTCATCATCGCAATATCGCTATGATCAGGTCAGAGAGTATCAAACTAGACTCAAAACCTTGTCTGAGGAGTATGAATTGAAAATTAAAAAATATCGCAGGAGAATTACCGCAATTGATGTTACTGTGTACGCTGTGAGTGGTGTAATCACCGGAGCCGGTATTATACTGTCTTCAGTGACAATGATGGCCCCGATAGCTGTTCCAATTTGCATTTCTGCGGCAACAACAATCGCTGGAATTATTTCAATAATCACAAAAAAAATATCCTCATGCAGCCAACGGAAACTACAAGACTACATAATTCAATTTCATGTTGTGTCCACTGCATACTCGCAATTATCCTCATTGATATCGTCATCGCTCGATGATACAATTATATCAGAGAGTGAGTTTTCAGCGATGGTAGATATATATGATTCTGCGATGTCAAAATTAGAAATACATCATGAATATAATAACAATGACAACACAGATGGAATTACTTCAACAAATAGTGGAGAACACAAAACCAGTACAAACAAGCATGATCTCAATAACCTCAACGAATCCAGAATTCAGTGTGAATTTCCCCTCTCCAGTCCCAGTGAAGGAGATAGCGCTAGCAAAATTACGAGTATACCACAGTTGGCCAAATATTAGGTCAAAATCATTTGGTGGTCAACAACCCAATAATTCACTGGTATTTGCAAATAAGAATAAACCCGACGGCACCCCAGACTGGAATGTTGTTTCCATACCAACCGGATCATATCAAATTGAACAAATCAATAATGAATTCGCGCGTAGAATAAAATCGATTACTGGAGTAGAGTCAAAAATCGCTATAACAGTTCATGAACCAACACTATCATCTGCCATTGAAATAAACTCAGAAGAATACGTCGTAGATATCTATCAAAGCTCAATAAGAACCGTACTAGGATGGCCTGAATTACCACCAAGGGAGGAAACCGTTAATTTACCAGAACCTCAAAAAACCGATTATATCACAGACAGGATAAAATCTGATAATCCAGTAAAGAGTTATAGAGATTACAGTATTGCTAGCATCTTTTTTGCTCTTGGCACTATAGATAAGGGAGGGAAATATCTTTTTGTTAACGAACTTAAAATCGCTGAAAATTTCACAGCAATGAATAATGATTTTTCACTGTTGTTAATACCCCTTAAATCCGGCTCTCTTACCCGAGATGAATTTATCAGTGTCGTAAAAACATGTAACAAAATCATCAATGACATGGAAACATTTAATTCACAAATTATTCAAGAGATATTAGGTGACAGTAATCCTACAACAAGAACAATTTTTGCAGGAGGCAAGAGCATCCCCGTCAAGGATATACCCACAGTCAAACTACCAGGATATAACGTACCAGAACTACAAAAATCTCTCAGTGATGCCATCGATATTGGTTTTAAAATAATTCATGATACGTGGAAAAAAGCAACATCACCGGAAATAAAAATCCTGACCCATAATAATGACCCAGATGGTGGTGGCAGGCATATCGCTCCGTTCAACGTGAATATTTCAACGGTGATTGCGCTCAATTTAGTATGTGATGTGATCGAAGGAAGCTATCAAATAAATTTAGAACGATCAAATCAAGCTCAGCAGGGATATATTTTGTATTCATTTGCACCAACAGCTCCTCCAGGGTTTTTAATAATTGAGTCCCCGGTGAATCCAGTCTATATGCGATGTCATAATAATTCATTAACCAAAATTAATTTCAAACTCACAGATCAGTCTAATAATCTGATTGATTTACAAGAGGAGGTTTTACAAATTAGTCTGTTTGTGAAATCGTAGTGATTTTCGTCGTAGTGATTTACATGACCCTCGAACACGATATCGTATCGGACTGGATCAAATATTCGGTTAACCCATAGCAGCAGAGAGGGTGAGTGACAACGATGTTGTAGTCCCTTTTTCCCAAAAAATGTAATAGTTGAAAAGTTTTTGATTTCATCAATTTCATTGATTTTTTCATATTTTTTTTTTGGACCTAATCCATGATTCACACACACATTTGGGACCTGATGTCATTGACTTTGGGGTCTGATGTCATTGGTTCATTGATTTTAAGCGTGATTTCAGTGAAAACTTGTCTAAAAATGTTGTCCGATACACCCTCTCTGCTGCTGGTATTCATTTAATATTAAAATTATATCTCCACTACCATTGTTGACTCTCGAGCTGAAATGACTTTTGAGAAAACAGTAAAGTCTAAGTCCATAAGTATAGAATTTGCAAAGACAAATATGCATTATCTTTATTTTAATTATATATTTAAAACACTCATGAAATATGCTGCAAGTAATTCAAAATTCCTCAATTCACATTATTTGCACAAGTAAAAAATGTACACTCTATGCCAGAATAAAAACATGGCACAATATTACCACAAAATTTGATCCCCTTTTTTGTGTGGAGCCCACCCTTTTTTTGTTAGTCAAAAACTTTAACACCAATGGAAGTTTTAAAAAACGAGCCAATTATTGATTGTGGACAGATGCACTGCAATACATTAGGCCAAAGTATTAAATATGTTGACCATTGGACCTTATACAAGGACAGATTAGAAACAACATACATACATACATTCATACATTAATACAGTCCAATCAGGAAAACTAGGAAATCAATATTGTCAAGATGTTCACATTGGTAGTATGGTGGAATTTTCATTTAGGACCATCAAGACTTTGGAATGACTGTACCTAAGTTTTTATAATAATCCTCCATGTGGCCTAGTTTCTGTTATCATTAACAAACCTGGACTAATCAATATACCAATGACTGACAACAACCATCACATAAGAGGACCTGCCAACCCAAAGAGTAAGGCAGTCAATTTTTTAAATTAAGTTTGACTAGTTTTCCATAAGGGGTAACAAAATATCATTAACTGCTATACATCTGGAAATGGTGCATTGAAAACGTGTGAATTCAAAGCTGATGCACAGATTGTTAACATTACATTCAGCTGAAAAGTTTGTACATTACACATTGACCTTACTTTATCGCTATTACAAATGCATAAACTTCATTGGTAAACCCTATGAACTCAATGTCTTGTAGATATTTCTCAACCTGTCATAATTCTTGTAATTTTTATTCGATAGCAATCAAGTCTCACTTTCAGACATTTTGTCCAATATACCAAATTGTTTCCAGCCCTGCTTTTATTCACAAGAATCTGAATATTCCTTTTGATTCCTCTATATTGATCATTGACACTTTTTAAAAGGCCTTTCTCCCCTTTCATCTTCATGTATTTCTTGCTGGTCACCATTTTTAAAAAATTGTATAATCAACACTTTGATTAAATAGAATTTTTGCTTGAAAAAATGTATGCAATCTAATGCTCCTGTGACACCCTGGTGAAAATAGTCTGGTTCCCTGACCAACACTAGATCTAATGTAAAACCCTGATCAAAATCAAATACAGACAAATCATTTTCAGTAGTTTACCACATCAATCATATTTTCTTAATTTTTGCTTTTATTCTGCCATATTAGGGACATCTTTATAAGACTTACAAAATGTTATGGGTTTGCAGCTCTGTATAAGCTATTCTAGTCTGTCACTAGCAGAGCTAAAATAAAATTTAAGGTTTATGAATGGCATAACATTACCTGCGAGGAATATTTCCTCTAGGTAGCTCAGCTTGTGTCTCCTGGATGCGAACTTTCTGGAAATCCACAAAGCGAGATTTGTTGACATCAAGCATGAAACGTGATCGGTTGCTACAGACAGGATTGCGACAAATGCTTGGCTGAAATAAATGTTTGAAAGGCATTTAGAATTAAGCTCAAAAGAGTGATGAGAAGAAATTTCAAAGTGGTATTTATTACATTATTACTATTCTCACATTTGACTGTAGGCCAAATTTTTAAATCAGCACGACATGAAATCTTATAAAGTTTCGCAAGCTCAAATTATGTTTTCCATAAAACTGCATAATAATAATAGCAACATTTTCAATACATTTCAATTTCTAGACTGTAAAGTTAGTAATTCCGATTTAAAGCCCACGATCAATGTATACAGGTGTATAGCACATCTGCTGAGTTTCTCAATGGCATACTCAGAACTATGCAAGAATTATACTTCAATATTAGCAGACACCTGCTCTTGGTCACTCACCTGTGTATACTTGAACTGTTGCTCAACATCCTTGATAACCGTTCTACAGTCCAAACACATAAAAGTTCCACTTGTCAGCTCAGGATGAACAGGGTGGGTCCGGACCACTTGCCCTGTTATCCGTAACAGTGTGCCGATCTTCGCTGTAGTCATCTCACGAACCCTAAGAGAAAAATGTTAAAATAACTCATGCATCTGAAAACCAGCCACCAGTATGCAGAAAAACTTGCAGTTCTTAAAATGTAGGCCTTGTCCACCATTATTCTGACTCTGGCAATTGCCCCTTTGACCAATGGTTTATGTGGTCTTGAGCAAAATTTGCTGTACAGTAACCAGTTTTCTTATTAACAGGACCATGGCCAATGGCTTTTACAGCGCCAAATAAATAGGTTTCTTTTGCAAACACCCTCAAAGTTTGGTCAAGAAACTGTACAAGAGAACTTGCTGTATAAAACCAATTAGTCTTAAATTTGCAATAACCTTCACCATCAATCCAAAAGCAACAGGGCTCATTCCTAGTCCAACAATGTAAGACCTCAACCCTGATATTTATGTTTTAGGGATTGGGGTCTTGCAGCCTAAATAACTTCACTGTGAAGAATGTTCTTATGTTTCCAAACATGATAATGATATAAGTAAATATTCTAGGAATATCTCATAGCAGTAAAAAATTACACTGTTCTACAAATCAAAGTCATACTGTTTTAATCACTTATTCCATCTTTTTTCCAATATATTCAAAATTCTTATACAATCTATTTTCAAGTTCCTCTGGCTTGTATTTCAGCTGCCTGAAATCCCATGGAAGCCAGGAATGCCAAAATTGGGTTACGTTTAAAGGTTTCTTTAATGAACCAAATAAAAGTATATTAATACAGAAGAAAGTTTCATTTTGTTCAAGATTCTTATCCTTGTTTTAACCGATTCTGGTATATTATATTGTTGGTCCATGCTCTTCCTTGCCACACACATACCTTGGTAGGGGCAGAAAATTTCTGAAAATGTTGTTTGGGGATGTTTGTATATGCATGTTTGGGTTTACCCCCCCCCCTCAATGTGAATGGGCGTGTGCAAGTGGGGTTTCATGGGGTGACACCACTGTCCACTTTCAGACATGACTTTGACCTTAGGTACTTCCCCACCGGGGTCTCGAGGGGCAGTGCCCTTAATCATGGGGTTCCGGAGGTCAGAGACCCCCAACTAAAATGCATTCTACACGCATGACAATCTGATCCTGGTGCAACTTGTGACCATAATATGTAACAAAATAATCATTTGAAAATCTAGCAAACTTACCAAAAATTTGAATCATTTTACAATATTTATTGTCACATGAATTTGTTCTCCAATACTATTGGTACTTAAGTTATTTCATGTGCATGTCTGTGTTCACATCGTAATTAAGTCAATAATTGGGCATTTTTTGCTGCCAACATATTATACTTCTCTTTTCATAACAAATATGTAAAATAAACACCCAAATATATCATCTATATACAAATAATCCCATATATTCACTTTTCTTATTGTCCACTGAACACAACCAGCCAGTTGAGCTCTTTTTGCGGCTTTAAGAAAGATTTCTTTAGTTATCCATTTTGTCATCAATGATTTTGCTGGCTCAATGTGCAATCGTTTCTTTTCAGTCTCAACTACACCCTTTTTCCTTTCAAGCTCCAGCGTGCATTGGCGACATGCAATGCACATATTCTGACAGAGGGCTTCATTTTTAAAAAGTATGGAGCATCATTTGTAGGTGCAGTTCCAGACTCTTTCAACCATGACTTCTGTAATGTATATATTGCAGGGCACAAAATGCCAGTACTCAAGCGTTCAGTTTTCTTATAAATTGACCGACTAAATTTCCGTCGACAATTCGTTACAACCATTCCCTTCCGTTTTTTTAAAAATCTTTATCTAAACTTTTCGTGTCATCGTCTCTCTCAACAACTAAGGACGACAATTTTTTCCCAGTAAGCTTCTTCTTTCCATTTCCATCAGTTTCCTTTACACAAAGATTCATTGGATAAATTTAAACTTGTGACCAATCAGAATACTCTTTACGAAAGTCATGGGCTAACTAATATATGGAGTGAATACGTTACAAGGGTTGTTGCGGAATGGGGCTGAAAAGAACTGTTAAAAACCGAAAGAAAAAAAAATCAATCGGACATTTAAAAAAAAAAAAAAATGACTATATCAAGAAAAATCGGATTCAAGTCAGGAGAAAAGCAGAATTCTGTTTTAAAACAGAGAAAAATAATGTCTGCACTTTAGAATAGGAGCACAAAAACCAGCTCCTGTTGGCCATCACAGACATTCTGCTAGGCTTGCGAAATTACAGGTAATTTGTACTGCCTGGGATGGAAAAAGTGAGGTGCAATTTTGCCGTTACACCAGTACAAATGCTATTAGGCAAATATCATCAATGCATGGTTTATCATTTGCATAAAGCATGGAAAATTATTCTGAAAGATAAACAAAATTAAATGAATGTATTTCTGACACTTACAGGGGCTGCATTAACAGACATTACATATCAACACCAGTAATAGTCCAAGTTGCCTCGACCCTTCCACACAATTCTAAGATATTTTGAAGTTTATGTTCGAGATTAGAGTCAGAACCAATAGTTGAAAAGTTTCAATTTGCTGCCTTCAAGAAAAAGCAAGATGCAAGAAGCATTAAGAACCTGTCAGCAATAATTTTTGTTGGCATGTGTCTAACATGCTGACAAGTCATCTCTGCTTGATGAATCTGGTTTTCTCCATGTTGCTGGTCATTTTACTTTGAATCAATAGGGTGAGAATTAATTAAATATTATGTGACTTCCATTAAATATTTTTGAATTTTTCTGACAAATATTGGAGAGGTGACTGTTGAACCTCTGCTGTTAGAATTACAACTTCTAACTCTTCTGAACACATCTTTCAATGCAACAGGAAACTTACTTAAGCTTGGAGGGCACATCGGTAAAGCTGATGTAGAACTCTTTAGCTGGTGGGATCTGACCCCAATCTTTAGCGTAGTTCCTAACTGCTCGGCAAATATATGGATACACTCTGAAAGTAAAATGGGGCAAATTAAGCTAGCAAACTAAGGTCTCATCTGAAACCATGTGAATCAGAGCTAAAACAAGATTATGACAAAACTATAACTTATCCAAGTTTCTCATCAAATACACAAACAGAATTGTTTAAATCACTTGGCTTTCAGCAACAAAAATTCTAATAGCTGATTAATGTCAGTCATAAATTTATGCTGATTGATAAGCATTCCAGAAACTGATCAACAGCTGTATGCTGCAGTATGCCAGAAATATGCAAGCAGCATGTCAACAAAAAAAGGCCCACTGTTACCAACAAAAAAACATTCTCTTATATAAAATCTGGGTACTCTACTGTTCCAAGGCAGTCTTTAAGCAATACTCTACTGTACCAAGGCAGTCTTTAAGCAATACTCTACTGTACCAAGGCAGTCTTCTGAGGTGTCAATATCAGGCATCAATTCTTTCAACTGGTATTAATATAACAACAAAGCTCAAAAAGCAAGATGGGGCCTGCATCTGTAGGCATGGATAAAAACGACTGATTGAAATCGTCAAACAGCTACTTGCTAAGTGATAAGAGACATTTAAACAAGATAAAGAAAATGAGATTACAAAATCACTGGGTATGAACAGTTCAAAAAGGATTAAATTTTTTTAAATTGAACAATACTTCTGTGAAGACATACGAGAAGTCTTGTATTGGTTTTGCACAGGCAGAAATAAGTTGCTTAATAAAGAACGTGGCGATTCCTTCTCTGTTCAAAATAGCAAATCCAATGTGAAAATAGTTCATTAGTATCTAGAAACGTTGAAGAGAGTTTTAACAGGATTAAGTACTTTCTTTGTTCATAAAGTGGCCACCATTTGTTGGCTGCCATGGAATTGATAGAATTCCTTTCATGTGCAAGGAGCATGGTAAATAAATGATTTAAAAAGTTGACAATGGCAAGAAAATTAAGATATAGAACAAATATAATTCCATTTAAACGTAACCCAATTTTGGCATTCCAGGCATCCATGGCATTTATCATAACAACTCATCACATACTGTCTGTTTGAGGGTCCAGTTCACTCAAAACTCGTTTGGAAAGAATGTACAAGTACAGTTGTTTTTTTTTCTAAGCGAGTTGGAACAAAAATTACTTTTCAGAAAAACTGTTGGCTACTTCAAAGGTTTTTGAGCCACCTCCAAAAGTAAATCAATAATTGTAAAATAGCTTTAAAAAATATATATTAGACGTTTGGTAATAAACTTTGATCTTACTGATTAGCAAACTGTTTAACTGAAACCGCATAGTTAATTTCCAGTTGGACTCTGACAGGTTACTTCCCATTCATAGTTATCATGGTAATAAAATTGACCTATCACCACTGGTCAATCATGCTGATCAGTTAGCCAATCAGTGAATGGGGGGCCCAGAGTGGCCAAGTGGTCTAAAGCGCTGTCCGTCACAGATCACTGCCGTCTCACCACTGTCTGTGTGGGTTCGAGTCCAAAATTTGGCTAATGTAGTTATGTGAGAAAGCTTGCCAGGAGCTTCTCGTGGGTCAGTGGTTCTTTCCAGGGGTTTTCTCTGGTTTTTCCTCCACCAATAATACTATCCGCCATGTATAGCCTATTGTGTGCTGAAAAATAGCATTAAAACCTAATAAAAAAAAATTTAAAAAAAATCAAAAAAAAAAAAAAAAATCAGCGAATGTAAATTAGACATGTCTCCATGCATTACTTTCATCAGCCATTTTCCTCTGACAAGTTGCTTATGGCAACAATGAAGTAATTACATTTACAAATTTGGCAGTCATTTGTTGATTTCTCCATCGAAAATGGTGAAAAGTCAGTGGGAGCCTTGTAATTCTGACAGTCGATACTCAGATGTCTAAATGGAGGAAATAAGATTTTATCCTTTCCCGAAACAAAGACAAAACTTTTTTGTGATCAGCTAGATATGGAAACAATTCATACATGCCAACCCTTGATGAGGAAAAAGCATAATCCAAGTGGCCAATAAGCGTAATCCAGGCAGAAAAAGCCTAATCCATATAACATTCTAAAATTTCAAGGAAAAATTATTTATTTACTCTTCTTAACTTCCTTACCGTTTCAAGTTTTCAATTGTAGCATATTTGGCTGTACACACATCGACTAGAATCCATCTGAAGACTTTAACTACAACTACATGTATGCCATCTGTGCTTTCTACTATGCATGATTTCACACTATATTGCTTAACTTAATTTTCAAACCTCAAACGATAGTGAGAAATCTGCACGTCAGGTTATCCATAAATGCTGACAAAAACCAGTACCTGTAATATTCCTCCATGATGGTGGTGGCCAACTGTTGATTGTATTTTTCCACATCTTCAAAACTAACACTTAGTGTATTTCTCTCAGGCCGTATCAATTCTTGCACTTCATGGAGATACTTCTGTTCTCCATCTACAGTAAACCTGCAATTGAAAGAAGTGAGCATCAGTGAAATTCAATAAATTAATAATCTCTCTTTTGGCCTTTATAAGAATTCAACTTTTTTAAACCTGGCAAGCTTTATCTAAATATGGTGAAAAAACTATTCTAAATATTTACAAGCCATACATGGGACAGATCTGTGCTGCTCTGCTGTCCTTTTTCATACTATTTACTTTTAATTTGGGATGCCTGTATGTTATTGCATATATGCCAACCCCCGACGAGGAAAAAGTGTAATCCAAGTGGTCAAAAATCCAGGCAGAAAAAGCCAACATGCTAAAATTTCAATAAACAATGATTTATTTGCTCTTGTTTTTTAACATCCATTACTGTTTCAAGTTGTCATATGTAGCACTTTTTGCTTTACACAAAGACTAAAAACCATCTTAAGACTTAGCGCCAAAAATATTAAAATTATTTTTCCACACTGCCGGAAATAGATGTCACAGTAAACTTGCAACTGAAAGAAGTGAGCATAAGTATTAATATTTAGAGGATTCTGTTATATTTTGTTTAGGGTTTTTTTTTTTTTTTCATAGCTTATCTGGGAAATTTTTTAAAGGAGATATTTTTGCTCACATAAATGCATGGACTAAAATAAAATATAAGTTTTAGTGCCAAAATATCTTTAGACTGGTTCTGCAGCAAATATAAATTAGAACATGGAATCTGCGCTTAAAGATTAAATTTAGAAAACCAGTCTGCTCTCTCCTCACTAAGCATTCAGATGCTATAAATAGAATTCGAGGTAGACAGCAGAACCAGGTTAGTTATAAATAGAACATGATGCTGTTAGGAAAGTCCACAGTCAAGCGTACTGTTATACTGTAGTTAAGTAAAAGCAGTCTTTTCTAAAATATGGTCAGCGGGATTAATGGAATGTTAATAATAACGAAAAATCTAATGGACTTTTTTGGGAGGTGGATATACTGAAAAAAAGCATAATCCATTTACGTATAAGTGTAACGCGTAATTTAGTGTGAAAAAAAGCTTAATGATTACACCAAAAGCATAATGGTTGGCATGTTATTGCCACACTTTACTATTTTAATTTCAAGGGAAAGGATTTTCCTTTCTAGCACTCTTGTACTATTCATAAATTACTTATAACAAGCCACTTTTCTCCCTCTCTGGTCTCCAAATAGTAATTTTATTAGTTTTGCCATTCATCTTAATCAAGACGACGTTGGCACATCCCCTCACTTTGGGTCTATTTTTGTCTTTGTTAGATCAAATGTCAAAAATGAAACAAACTTTGCTAACTCTTTTTCGATTTGATGTAATTTTAGGTGCTTTTAAAAAATGGCTACTGATACAATAGTAAAGAATATCTTTTTACATTTAACTCACTTCCTGTTTACCAATTTCAAATGCTGTGCCTGATTCCTGAGAAGCAATTCTAAATACATTGTGGTAAAATGGTGTATCATACATCAGCATAAATTGTGATGACCTTTACCATACGCTATTATGTACGTCCATAATCGCATTCAGTATAAAATGGGTTATATAGCAGTTGCAGACCTACCAATCCAACAAGTCAGGTTTCAGTAAGACAGTTGACCTTTTTCAGCAAGATAAACAAAATGTCAATAAGTGCTATTATAAAGCTGTAAAATGAAATTAACAGTTTGACGCATTGATCAACATTTTGTTTAATTGAAATTTTTTAAAAGTATGCATAGACTTCATCTGCCACTAGTACAGTTGTACTCTAGTTACAAATACTATGTAGTTCAATAGCCTGCTGCAATCTCTCAACTTGACAATTCTTGGATATTTTTTCATTTCACATGACGATTATAATCATATCTCCTGCCATGAGACAACTCAAATTGGCATGCGATGTCCAATAAAAGCAATTGTGTCCTTTCCAGCTTTTTATTCACAAGAATCTGAGTACTCCTTTTTATTATTCTGTGTTGATTTCTAGAAGACTAATTTCCCTTTTCATGTTAAATATGGCTCACTTTTTGGACCTGTTTAAAAATTCTATAATTTATCAGATTACATTATTGTAAAGTTTGTAAAGTCTTAACCGTAGAAAAATTTGTTTGAACTTTCTAAATGTCCATAATAATGGCACTTTAAATATTTCTAAACATGTTTAAAACAACCCCTGTACCATATATAGAAAGAAAAATACAAGTATCCTTAGATGATACTGTTCATTCTAATTTCTTTGTTGCAAATAAAACAGTTACCAGAACTATTCATTAAAATTACAGACATTTCTCCTTTATAGCTGGTATTATGATCTAAACTGTTTTTTTTCTCAACATAGACATGCGAGTGCATCTTTTTTCAGAAGGTTGGGTTTTTGTTAATGAAACTACCCACTCATTACGAAAAGTTCAGATAGGATTGCAAATTTATTATCTATCTTGTAGACATTAGTTAAATAATATCTGCTTCACTGTTCTTCCATATTTCACAAATATGAGTAAAGTAAAAAAAAAAAACATTGACTGTACAGTGCTTTGAATGAATTCTACAAAATAGCATTGCCCATACATTTCTGACCTACATAACTGCATTTTAATGTTCAATCTTCAATAGTATAATAGGCAGTTCAAATGTACTGATCATCAATTGTTTTACAGCACAAATTTTTATTACATATTACTGTTCAAGTTTTGAAACACAACTAGGCTTAGCTACTGATGACTTGATGAATACAGTTTGTGACAATACAACACTAGACCTACGGTGAGGAGGCATCTCAGTATGAAGAAAAGAAAAATATCACAAGAATCAGTGTATCCCCTAGGGGTCTGAGACTGAGAGTAAAAATTCTCCTTGGTGTCAAAATTGGGGGTCAGGCTGAGTAAAAAACAAACTTTATTATCAAAACTGGGAGTCAAATTAAAAATCTAGGGGTCTCTGAAGCGCAAATGAGGGTAAAGTGAAACACTGCTTCAAGAAGTTATTTTCGCTTTCCTAACAGAAAGTGAAGTTTTCATATTTTAGGCAACTTAGTTGCCCACTTTGCCTGGTAGCGTGACCCCTGTAATCCATCTTTAGACATATATGACTAAATGAAAAACTAAATAAAAGTCTCATTACATCTGATATTTGTGCATAACAAAACATGGGATTTCAGGAAAAACTTAAAGACAAGTGACATGCTAATGTCATCAGTCCAAGCAGTGGCTACTACAAAACTGGAGGTAAATTCAAAGACAGATTGCTGAATAGAATTGCAGAGGAAAAAGTCTATCAAAGTAATATGTCATTGATGATAGTTTTTTTCCCAATTAAATCCTCTTTTGTAAATTACAAAGAAATGTCATTAAAATGAAGTGCCAGTACTGTCAATAGTTATATACAAGGACTAACATTTATTTTTATAAAATGTAATATTGTTTATATCCTCTATTTTCAGTTGACTGGGAAAGTTTGACTTTAAGGCATACATGCCAACCCCTGACGAGGAAAAAGCGTAATCCAAGTGGTCAAACAGTGGAATCCACATACAAGATGCTAAAATTTCAATAAACAATGCTTTCTTATCATGATCTTTTAATGTCCTTTAATGTTTCAAGTTTTCATATGTAGCACTTTTAGCTTTACACACATCAGCTAGAAACCATCTTAAGACTTAGCGCCAAATATTAAAATTCTTTCCACACAGCCAGAAATAGATGTCATGTGATGCTGCATCCTGTGTTAATATTCAGAGGATTGTTATTTTTTGGGTTGCCTTTTTCTAGCTTATCTGGGAAATTTTTGAAAGGAGATATCTTTGCTCACATAAATGCATAGACTAAAATAACATACTTGTTAGCGCCAAATACATTTAGACTGGTCCTGCAGCAAATATGAATTAGAACATGGAATCTGCGCATAAAGATTAAATTTAGAAAACCAGTCTGCTCTCTCCTCACTAAGCATACAGATGCTATAATTATAATTATTAATTAATAATTTGAGGTCAACAGGAGAACCAGGTTAGCTATAAATAGAACACGATACTGTTAGGAAAATGCACGGTCAAGCGTACTCTTATATTGTATTATGTAAAAGCCATTTTTCTAAAATACGTTCTGTGGGATTATTGTAATGTTAAGAATAACGAGAAAACGAATAATTGATTTTTTGGGGAGATGGATATACCAAAAAAGCATAATCCATATACGTTGAAGCGCAACACATAATTAAGTGAAAAAAGTGTAATGATTACGCCAAAAGCGTAATGGTTGGCATTTATTTCAAGGTATTTACATTTTTTCTTGGAATTTAGTCCTCTTCTACAATCACTGTGCAAACAATGTTAATGTGAAAAAGAGCACATTTTATAACAATCATGTGATAATAAAAGTAAGTTATTTATCTTTTATAATTATTCCAGGTTCCAGGCTACAGAGAATGGCAATTAATTCTTATAAACAATGGAAGATTACAAATGAGGAAAAATTGAACGATTGTTGTTTGATGTGTGCATTTACATTAAAATATCTTCATACCACTTTATTGCAAGTTTTGTTCTTTAACCTTTGAAAAGCGAGTTACTCAACCAGATTTGTTGATCAAATACATGTAATTGTTAAAAGTAGAAATTTTCGTTTTATCTGACGTCTCCACAAATGTATTTAAGTACTTATGAAATTGGTGGATATTTAAACGAGGTTTGCACTTCACTTACAAAGATTGCTTTGCTTTGAAATCTGCATTTATACAAAATGAACTTTTACCCAAATGCACCTGTGTCAACTCTTTGGCAAACACTTTCTCGAAGTCAAAATTTATAAATTCATGAAAATTTTAAATATGTTTGCATTTCAAAAAAGATTTCAGATTCTGACTTCTCTGGACATGAACTTTTGAGGAAACATGTGACACAATATCAGCCTATGGCGAGGGGGTGGTGGCAAAATCGTACTAAACTGTAAACAATAGAAAACAAAAATTATGGCATACTCTTCTAAAAAGTCCTGAAACAACTTCTGACACCGTTCCCCAACGTCATCTTTGACCTGGTTAGTTCGTAGAGCCTGCTCCGCAACATCCATGCTTAGAAAAGTGGATGACAACAAAGACAGCTTTCCCGCGATATCTGTCACGTGACTGGGTCACGTGCCACTCGTTTCCGGCATGTACAATTCTATTCAGTCCCGACAGGATTATCACCACAACAATGAAGATATGCTGAGAGAGAGAGAGAGAACCATTCAGAAAACAATTCTCGTTAATATTTTAACCATTCTCGCCAAGCACTTATTTCATACTTTTCACGCTTATCTAAGATAAATTTTTATGACAATTACTGAATGGATTTAAAGATTAAAAAAACATTTTTGTTTACAAGACGTGCGTTTTCTACATCTTAAGAAAAGTATCTTTCATGGCTCTCCAAAACGTCTAAGTCAGCAAAGATGATGATGTGCAAAAAAAAAAATGTATGACACGACACAAGTTTTATTATGTTCCTATAAACTGGTATTTAAAATTCATTTCAATGTATACAATAAAATTACAAACTTTATTTTGCTGACCTGCATTATGTTGCCAAGTAGTAACAATACAATGACCATAAATTAGTTTTGATTCCTTTTCTTATAGAAAGTTAATATTTCCTATTTCAGTATAAACAATACATGCAAATAATTAACGAAAAGAGTTCAACCCTGAATTTATCTGTGCCAATAAAGTCCAAAACAATATTTTTCAAACACCCTTATCTCCTTATGAGGATCTGGTTAAGAATCCGTAATTTAAAAAGAACATTTTCAAAAGGATTGTTTTAAATTTTGACAAAGAATTAAAAATTATATACTGCTGTAGAAACAAGAACTGAATTATCTGTAAAATCAATGTATTCTTGTAATTAGTTAAAGCAGTCTCCAAATCTGTACTGATACAGGGGCATGTGTCGTTTTTAATATAATCCACCATGTCAGCCAATTCTGCGCGTCGGGTAATTCTGCGCAACGAAACGACATTCCTGTAAACACTGGCTCATGTGTTGTTTCTGGTCGAAAATCCTATTTGTATCAAGAGAGAACGATCGTCCTTTAATTAACGAAAGTGCATTTCATAAAGTGTACAAAAATATCCCAACGCATAGGAAAATGTGATTTCTAAATATCAACACAAAGACCTACTATATGCTCGTTTTGAACTTTGAACACAGAAAATCATATTTACTATATATCTTTTTGAATCATACAAATAAATATTTTATATAAAAGATTTAAATATATACCTTTAAACAAAACTGCATTTTGATTGAGGTTTCCAAATTTGCAAGCAGTTATCCCATACATACAAAATCGTCAACTTGCCGCTAGAACGGTGGTCTCAAGCAATTGCTCGGCGTGTATCCTGTTTCTAAATTCTCTGGTATTTTTCCCCATAAAGCCAGACGTTGTAAACAAAATACAAAATATTCACTGTTGTTTCTTTTCAAGATGATGACATTTTAAAAATTATAAAATGTTAAACTAAACTAAATTTTCTTACAAGATCTCTTTAGTTTCCTTAATATATCTTGACATTTCTTTGCCATGTTACGTTGAATTTTCTAAAATTAGCTATAAATCTGACCTAATTATTCGACTGAAATGCTGACAAAAGTAGCCCAGAGTAATGTATTTCATTTATATTGCCCGATGGAAAATTTTGCATCTTTTCAAAACTATGGGCAGAATACTCATGAAAACACAGGGGTGTTATCCGGCGTGTCCAAGATTAATATTCTTTCGAACAGAACATTCTGGTAACAATTGCCTCTTCTCAAATGGTAAATATTGCAGTATTTTATTTTCATAAATCGGTTGAATTCGGTATGAATTCTGCTTCAATATTAGAGACGGAAACCTTGAGTGCACAGAAATGTCCGACAGCATTGTAATAATACAAGGGACGACAAATTCTCGTTTCATCTCTGAGATTCAACAACTTGGACTTCAAATTTGCTTAAAATGAATAGCTGCTCGTTTTTGAATCTGGGTTTCTTCCGTTTATTCCCACCCCATTTTCATATTTGGACATATAGGTTGAGGTGTAGGGTCACTGCAATTTTTTTATTTTCCGCCACCGTGCTGTAGCGACCTATGATAGTCGCTTACCAGCGGGCCTAGAAAATTTAAATGTGTGCTATATCAACTCATATCTACATGAAATCGATAGGAAAATTAGTTATTTTCTCAGAAATGGCGTGTGTTTTAATCGTCACTTCTTTAATAGGCTGACAGAATAGACCAAACTGGTGCATAAATGAAATCTGACCCGGTACTCGCCATTTGCATTACTAGTCACATGACTTAAACAAATCTCAAAAGAAATCGGAAGGATAATAGTCACTCCTTTTAATGTTGTTGTACAGAAATTCAGTTATATTAAATGAAATTCACATCCATCTTTGTATAAAGGGGAATAAAACAGCAGTCTGGTCAGCAACGTTCCCTCTAAGCGAATGGTAAGCATTACGGTGACGAGCAAAATTTAACGTTGGATTGAATACAAATTTACAATTCAGATGCGCGGGGATGCGCGCGCAGCTTAGAGGGAACGTTGCTGGCCAGTCTGATTTATCAAGCAGGGAGCATATGTCAACGTCATACAAAACTTCAGAAGTTGTTCTCGGAATATATAATTATGGAAAATTTTGTATTCATTCGTTTTTGTATTTTTATTACAACCAGTAAACGACTTTCATTTAATATATTTTTTACAAAATATCTTTTTGTCATCAACATTTGAAAATGTGTGTTGTTAGATATATGTACTCCTGCGTCATGCAATGCAAATCGTGAGTACCAGGTCACTTTTCATCAGCAGATTAAAGACATAACGATCTGAATACAATTTCTGAGAAAATAAGTAATTTTTATATCGATTTCATGCATGTATCACTCGATCAAACAACGTTTAAAGTTTGCTAGGCTACTAGGCCATCCTGTCTGCCACCACCATCTTGTGATGATAGACTAGCTTAAACCTTCCACGTATGGAAATATACGGATATCGAGCTTTCTTAGAAAACAAACGTTTACTAGACGAATCTAATCCACTGTGCGTTTGGATTTACACAGCATATACGCTTACTGAAAATGATCCACAGTGCACCTTCCGAATATTCTGGGTAGAGCTCGATAAATTTAACTCATGATCAGTTTAGTTATGACTCAATTACGTGATTGTTTCGGGCATAGTGGGGGAAGATTCTTGAGGTTTTCCTGACTGTCATCAATATTGGCGAAATTCAAGATTTGTTTCTATGCTCGGGAATTTTTAAAATAATTTCTTCAGACTTTTTCCCGATTTCTCGGTAGCGTCGTGGGAACCCTGTTATTTAAACGTATATCCCAAGACAGCTTTTGATATTTCTGATATTTAAAAAGGCCTGGCTAAAGGATGTGCAGGGCCCAATGCAGCAGGCATAAGGTAGCAAAAGCGATGAACGCGACTCCAAGTAAACAATTGCGTTGCGGATTTGATTTACTAAATTTGTTCAAACCCACCCCAACCCCTAACAACGATAGCCTTCATATTATAGTAATTTTCACGAAATGCGATTACGTATATGTTACATTCATTTTGTCAAAAAATGTTACAATATCAAATTGTCTGCAGAAAAGAAGAAAACAGCACAAAATCGTTGTTGCAACATAAAATCATTCATTACATTCGTGTCCTTTGTGGGTATGTGAGTAAGATTCCACGTAGTTTCCCGTGGGACGGTGGTTATTTTTAAAGTTTTCTTGGGGTTCTTCCTCCACAAATTATACTTTCCGCTATGTATAGCCTATCGTGCGCTTACAATTGGCGTTAAGCTCTCCCACCCCCCACCCCCACCCCTACGGAAAAAACAGCTCTTTCACTAGTGAAATTCGGACAGTTCATTCCTAGCTTAGCGAAACTGAAAGCTCATGATCAAGGATATATCATAAGCCATTTCGAGGAACTGGCGGCACTTTTCTTTTAGAGAAGGTCCCTCAGTGTGACGCTCACCGAGGGCACCTTTGCGTGTACCACAAACATTTAAACCATTTAATATATTTTTTAAATATAAAACGGATGGTTGTAATGATGTGATGATTTCAGTTTCATTCGATGAGTCAAGATAATCGGACATTTTTCCGGTGATTGTTTAATCTTTTATAAAGGGGAATATATAACAGGTTGAGCAGAGTTAAAAGCTCTTGTGTATTTAATTCGATACATAATTCATAAGCATACTTTGACGTCTTAATTGTGGAACAGCAATGCAGGGACGTCATTGTGTGTGTGTGTGTGTGTGTGTGTGTGTGTGTGCATTTGCACCCTACCCCTCGAATTTGTATGTGCTGTAAAATTGCTGTAGCCTATATACAAAATTAACAAGCCCATCAAGTATTGCACTCACACTCCTATTACAGAGGTCATGCACACCATTGAAAATATATTCGTCGTTTCATATAATTCAGACCTCAGAAATATCTCTCTTGAATGCAACAGGGTACCGTGATCTGTCTGTGAGAAATCAACCTATTAGTCTGAGTCTGTATTCCCGTTTGTTTGTACCCCCCCCCCCCCCCCCGCCGATTTCAGTAACGAAAAGCATAAACAAGATAAAAAGTCAATGAGTTTTACTCAGTTCATTCATTGATTTATAATTTCTAACCCGATTGCGACCAGGGGGGGGGGGGGGGGGGGTTTACAAACAAACGGGGATATAGACTCAGACTATAAACATTGTTATCTTAGTTGCATGACGAAGTCGGGTAGAAGGTAAATTAGCACATTGATCTTTAGATAGCTAATTTGGTACCGTGATTTGGGTTGGGCTGGCCAGGACTGGTTTACTTCGTAAAATTCCGGTCCTTTTATAGACATTGGAATACTTATGAATGAAATAAGCACTCGACATCTTGGTGCGAAATTGTAAATACCCAAAATTCAAAATGCCACGGCTCGTATGTTGTATATACAAAGAAACTCTCATCAAGAATATGTCTATATTAATAAATATGGCTTTGATCATGAATATTCAGAAATTGTACGTTATTTAACATTTAATATCAGGATGTTTCCATAAGGTTTACTATGGGAGCTGAATTAGAACCGCGAGTCCTTGAATTTCCTATTTTTGAATAAAAAGTATCGTTTACACGATCAAAGATGCTTGGGGACAAATTAACTACATTTAACATCGCATTATATTTGATATACATAGGTAGCTGATATAAGCCTTTTTTGCTCCATCCCTTACTCCTTTACACTCCTCTCCTCCCCACTGTCCTTTCTCCATATTACTTTGTTTCTTGTGTACCTTTAAAAAAATTGCATCTTTAATGTATGTCTTTCATCTTACTGGAATACGTTGTTTTTGGGGGTGGGGTGGGGGTGGGGTGGGGGTGGGGATGGAGGGAATGGTTTGTCTTCTTACATATTTTAGTGGGGCATGGGTGAACGAGTGGTCTATGTCGCTCGCCTTTAACTATCACTGTCATCTCACCTATGTCATGTGGGTTCGAGTCTCCGGTTCGGACAGAGACGTCATTGAGGGACAGGCGGATACATTAGCACGTGCTGTAAAATTGTTGTAGCCTATATACAAAAGTTAACAAGCCCGTCATTTTTTGTTTGCCGTGTTCCCCCACCCCTGAAAAATTTTAATGATGGCCTTGGGTTCCGCAAATACGGAAAGCTTTCAAGTGAGCTGCAGTGGGTCGGTGTTTCTTAGTCGGTCCTTTCTCTAGCATTTCTACTGGCCGTCATGTGTAGCTTATCAAGCGCTGAGCAATGGCGTTAAACCCAACACCAACAAAACACACACTTTAGCAATTGTTAACCATGACTATTTTAGTATCTAAATTTTACTTGAAATTACATAGTCACAGTTGTGCTGATGTGCCGTTAAACCCCTTCTTTACGAGTCACTATGAACAAAGATATTGACCACGTACAAACCAATTTATTCTCCTCCCTAAAATGTGTTACATTTAGATCACTCTCATTATTGACCCCTTCCTCATTAGGCGGATGATTAAGACAGTCCCGTACTATACATGTATTCTAAGTCAACAGTACTCTGTATATTCTGAAACGAGACTTTAAATACTTTTCTAGGAAATGAATTTTCCGCGAATAGTTTGTCACAGCAGGGTTTGGCTTACAGCGTTGTGTGATCTAGTTATATGAAAGGCTACGATTACAATTATGGCAAATGTCATGCGTGAGCGCTGAAAATGTCGTTATGGTATGAAATAAATAAATGCTTGCAAAATGTATGTCTTGCTTATTTTTGTTCGCATTTCATTGTGGAAACCCAGTTATTCGGCAAATTAATAGATTTATTTTGCATACTACCCCCCACCCCCCACCCCCGGACCGGACCGTGAAATGATTTGGATTCAGAGGACAGAAACATTAAAAATGTATCCATGCATGCATTTTGTTGGACTTCTACTATCTACATGTTCTGCGTCCGGATCAGAACCTATCGACAATATAGATTTTCGCTTTTAATCTAATCTCCGATTTCCATACACGTAGGAAAGGATAATAGCATCGAAGGAGCTGTGACTTTTGATTCAAACGAATAAAATGAAAAACCATACTGTAATGGACCTGGGTTCAGTGTAGCCGAAGTTGATATTTCAAAGGCATAACGGACGCATATAACGACGGACGGAACAATAATGGTTTTGGACATAGACGGATTTCATGACATATCACCTTATATTCGATTAAATACTACTATTACTATTACTAATAATAATGACAATAATAACAACATTATAGGTAAGGAGACCATGTTCATTTTCTTTACCTGTAAGTCGTACGCTACAAAACAATGAGCTTGTGAAAATGCGCTCTGTTGGGACAACACGATTTTGGCCCTTTTACAGATGTAGGTGCTTTGCTGAAGTTTGTTTATATTCTTAAACATCATTATTTTGTTGTAGTTTTGTGGGGTTTAACGCCACTTATGACTGACAGTAAATTTAGTGGAAGAGGCACCTGGCAAAACCCCCAGTAAAAATGACCGACCCATGGAAAGATGCGGACCTGACAAGCTTCTTGCATACCCGCGTCAGCAGAGTCCGAGATTGAAACCCACGCGGGAAGTGTTGAGATTTCAATGATTTATACGAGAAAGCGCTTTAGAACACTCGGTCATCCTTGGTCCTTATCCTTTTTTTTTTTTAAAAATCTCTTTTGAATGTCTTTACTTAGGTCTCATTAGATAGTTTAGTATTCTGACACTTCTCTAATATTTATGGCAGAAGGCATGAGCCTAATAATCACAATCCTAGCATTTTTCAGTTTACACATAAGCTAAATCTGTAAATGTGGCGTATAATTACTTTGAGTTAGGCTTGGAAATGGATCCAATTCCGACATCACTGCTGCTTGAGTGCTTAGAACCAATATTGCCTTCACTAACTGATGTTATTAATATCTCTCTCTCACCAGGGGAATTCCCATCATTTTTTCAAAACTGCCATCGTAAAGCCACTGCTGAAGAAACCAACACTGGACAATAACGATTTAAAGAACTACCGCCCAGTTTCTAATCTCCCTTTCATATAAAAAATCTTAGAAAAGGTTGTTCTAACTCAACTTGTATCTCATTTGAATTCAAACAGTCGTTTTAGCAATGTACAGCCTGCATATCGCCCTTGCCACATTACGAAAACTATTCTTATGAAAGTATTTAGTGACATTCTCTCCGCTTTGGATAGTGGAACGATTACATTCCTCACTCTCCTGGATTTATCTGCAGTATTTGACACAATAGACCATGATATATTACTTCACCGTCTCCAGCATGTATTTGGCATTCAGAATATAGCCTTACAGTGGTTCAAATCCTACTTAGTCAACAGGATACAAATTATATCTGCAAATGGAATACACTCCAGCCCAGTTGACTTATATTATGGTGTTCCACAGGGATCTGTTCTTAGACCTGTTCTCTTCATTCTGTACACTCAGCTGCTCTCAAGTGTCATAGATCATCACCCAGTGTCGCACCAATTGTACACTGATGACACCCAAATATACAAGTCTAGCCACCCAACTGATGTTGATGCTACCATCCATGGAGTAGAGAAGTGCATTTCGGATGTGAAATCATGGATGACATGTAACAAGTTGCAGATAAATGATGATAAAACTGAGGCTATTCTGATCACAACACAAAGACTTTCTCATTCACATCCTTTACCTCAGACAATAAATATCAGCAACACCAACATTAAATTCTCACAGTCAGTACGGAATCTAGGTGTTACTCTAGACAGTACTCTCACATTGCACCAACATGTCATAAACATCTGCAGGGCTGCATATCTTGAATTGAGACGCATCTGTTCCATTCGTAAATATCTTTCAGTTGATGCCACGAAAACACTTGTGTGTTCATTAGTACTGTCAATACTGGTCTATTGTAACTCAATTCTGTCTGGTTCATCACAATATTTACTCCAGAAACTTCAAAAAGTTCAAAACACAGCTGCACGGATCATCTTTAGAGTACTTCGATCAGAGCACAACTTACCACTGCTCTGTACCCTACACTGGCTATCAACTCGATACAGAATCAAACATAAAATTTGTTCTCTGTGCTATATTTCAATGACAGACTCCAGTCCAACATACCTATCCAGCCTCACCCATGTGTATACACCAGCTAGATCCTTACGCTCTTCTTCTAATAATCGTATACTCATTGTTCCCAAGGTGAAAACAAAGTCATATGGACAACGTTCCTTTGCATACCAGGGCCCAGCGACGTGGAACGAATAGGCCATTGAAATTAGACACAAAGACACAGTTGTCTCTTTTAAGAGTGCTCTCAAGACTCACCTGTTTCGACTTCAGGGACAAACTTAGCGGCCTAATCATGTTTTGTATCTTATATATTTTCAGCATGTTTTTATGTTTTCCAATTTCATTGTTTTTGTCATTTGTTGTTCTGTAGTGTAGTCATATCATTATTGATGGTGTAAAGCGCTTAGAGCTTTTAATGATTAGGCGCTATACAAAGTCCTCATTATTATTATTATTATTATTATTATTATTATTATTATTATTATTATTATTATTGGGTTGACGTTGTTGGTGACTGTATGTCACAGTTAGACTAGAACTGGAGATCAAATGCGAAACTTCGGCTTCAAATGAGCAGCCGACTTGGCTTATGTATTTATATGTGTCTGCTACAGAGGTAAATATCTGAAAATCTAGATTGTTGAGGGGTGATGAAAAGTAAGCTAATTTGTTACAGTACTAGTGAACTTAATTCATGCATAAGGCACACACTGATTCTTTTAGCAGTCTTGTCACAGGAAAATATTCAAAATAGGTCTTTCCTGTAAAAAAAATGAATCTAAAAAAGAGGGGTTGGTGTAAGTGTTTGTTCAGTATAAAAGCCGCTAATTGCATAAGGAATTAACTTAAATAATTTTGTTATTTTGTATTTGTATCTGTAATGTAATATTATGATTTTTCTGCAATAGGTCATCGTCGGACGAAAATTTGCCAAAAAAAACTGTCCAGTGAGACCTTAAACAAAGAGTTTACGTCAATATAGTCTGGTTCCCTGCACAGTATGCTCCCTGCGTTGCACTCCGCTCTACTAAGTTACGCGAACGCTGACGCCATATTGTCACGTGATCAAAACAAATGTCCTTATACGGATAAATCTATAGTTAATCTAACAGAGGCACATTCATGCCTTTAAAAATCTCTTTCTTAGTGACACAATATGAACTTTACTAATATATTTTGATTTTAACTATAGCAGTCATTATCTTGTGTTCAAGGTTAACCACCAATTAGATCATATAATACTTTTCACAAATATTTTTACTAGTAGGCAAAGATGAAGGAAAAGCGTACGCACAACGATATTTTGTTATTATTGTACCTTTGTCACAGTGTCATCTAAAAATTTCCTTTTCCAATCTATTTCTTGATAATTTTTACTTCTAAATTTATATGAGGCGATGTACGACAGCCTAAATATATTCAAAGATTAATACGAAAAGATCACACTTTATTCACGAGGTGGTGGGGGTAACGCTTGTTTTGCAAATATTGCAAACTTCATACTAAGTCAGCTAAAATATTCTGGTTGCAAAATATTCTTTGATCAATTTAACATCGATATTGATATTTCGCTTTACATGGCACCTCAGACTTTATCAAATATTAGGATCAAAATAGCAACCTTATTCCACGAGAGTGTTCAATATTGTGCATTCGTACTGCATCGTGTAATTTGTAAAATATTCCATTTACAATCCATTCCATGATATTTTTTTGCATCATAATTGATTTAAGGCGACAAATAGCAACGTTTATTTGCAAAATATTAAGACAAAATGCTATCACTTTTAGGAAGTTAGGGGAATGATGCGTGGAGTCGGTTTTCTGGGTACCTTTTGTTGTTGTCTGGTTGAACCTTATTCTACGAGGGGGTGAATATGACGATATTTGGTCCAATATTGAACATTCCGACTGCATCAAATAACAAACACCAATTGCACTCAATCCCTTGATAGTTTTCACTTCGGAATTGACGTAAGGCGACATACGGCAATCTTCATTTGCAAAAGATATATGACCAAAATACCATCTCTTAAATGTAAAAGAGGGGTGGGGTGACGCTATTTTATGAAATAAGTGTTTCTTAGATTACATCATCTGAACGTTAGATTTGTAATTGATTCCTTGATCAAGTGTACATCGATACTGACAATCAAGACTATGACAAACATTAAAAACAACACCAACCATCTTCACACCAAATTCTTTTCAAATTGGTGATAACAGCTGTCTCGCTAGTCACTCAACATTAAGAGGTTAGGACTGGTATCATTATAATATGACTGCGTAACACATAATGCTGCATATCTGCGGCATGATACCCCAATGCTAAACATCACTATAAACTGCCACAATGCAGACATCATTGCGACATGACTGACAAATTGTTACAGCTAAGTTAAAAATCACCCCCACCCCAACCATCTTCTATGAAAGGGTTAGGCTGATAAATTGTACAATATTTCTGTCACCTAAAAAATTCCGTTTGCAATTGATTCCTTCAACAAAATGGTTTAGCAGCCGCCAAACCAACTCTCAAAACTGGGAGCTAAAATTAAAATCAAACAGCCTTTTTAGGGAGGGGGTGGGGGTGGGGCGGCGGACAACGTTCCCTCTAAGCTGCGCGCGCAGGCATTCCCGCGCAGCTGAATTGTCAATTTTTGCTCAATCCAACGTTAAATTTTGCTCGACTCCATAATGCTTGCGCAGTGCAGCGAGCACTGCGCGCACATCTACCATTCGCTTCGAGGGAACGTTGGGGGCGGAGGGTCCCTAGACTTAAGTTTGGGTCTAGTAATGTTAGAAGTTCTTGCTATGCCAAGACTTGAACAATTTTACATTGATACTGATATATTATTTTACATAAATTATATTTATTGTGTTTTAGGAAAGGCACGTAACTTGCTTCAACATGATACAGATTGTGATGCTGTGTTTTTAATTAAATATAAATTAATTAATTTAAATTAATTAATCAGGCAGTAATATTGAAGTTTTCATTTATATAGGTGAATGCTTTTTATGTACTTAAAACCATTAAGATTTGATTCCAAATTTCGGCTTGCACGTGTAGTATTATTTAATCATTATTGTTTTGCCCAGACCACCCGCCTTGATAGAAGAGAACGTATTTTAAATTTAATCTTTGACAAGCGATAGCTGCCATCTGGGATTTTGCAAGGGAATGATATTTGGCTAAGTCTGATTTGTCATGTACAACGAGATATCAATATCAAGTTAAATTAATCAAGGAGTGCATCTAGAATGTATTAGATGACAGTCAGTGGCGTAGCGAGGATATTTGGCGCCCAGGACAAAACACCCAAAATTTGCGCCCCCGGCTGCTCCTGTTGCGCAGTTATGTACCCTGTTTCCAAAACGAAACATAATCATTATCAGACATAATATAATTATTAAACTATTACAATTTAATTGCTAGAAAAAAGTATAGCCTAGGCTAAATTCCCTATAAAACAATATTAGCCTATTTAGAAAAAATAATATCCGAAAAATTAATTATGTTAATTATGTCATCTGGAGATTGCACATAGTACAAGTAGCGTTTTACAAAAGATTTATTCATGTATCCAACGTAATATTTTCATGAGCATCTCCAAAATCGTCTGTACATGTTACATCATATTCATCATCATTCAATGATTTCAGTCTTAATTTAATATTTTTTTATTTTTAGTATTTCATTGATGACAGATAAATGATTTATTGGAATCTATTTATTACTATGATTTCACACAGAAGCTGACAGGAAAAATCTAACGCACTTACAATAAAAAGATTTTGCTTAATAATGCTATTAATAATTACTGTGATGAAGATATATTATTGTATACGTTATTATCTTATTTTACATTTTTTTTTTTTAAAATAGCATCTGGATGTAAGTTGCAGCCCCCAACAACCCGGACAATTTTAATATTTTTGACTTGTTTCTACTATAGTAAAAGTCACACGGGTCATATAAGCGCATTTACTTATATAAATTTCCAAATTAATTTTAGATTTAAAATTTAAACGTAATATAACTACAATAACCATTGGGAACATTGGTAATTAATTAACATTTACTCAAACTAATTTAAGTTGTACCCATTCATTTTCAAAATAAAATTAAAAGTACCAATATTGCATGATTATCATATGAATGACACACACACACACACACACACACACACACACACACACACACACACACTGTATCCCCTAAGGGTGCATGACTGAGTCAAAACTCTCCTTGGTGTCAAAACTGGGGTCATACTGACTTTGGTATCAAAATTGGGGGTCAAATTAAAAATTTGGGGGTCTCTGAAGCGCAAATGAGGGTAAAGGTAAACACTGACACACACACATGTAATGGTTCACTGGATAAAATTGTGCGTAGAACATGCTTTGACTAGTTCTGGTATAACAGTAAAACATTACAATCAGAAATAAACAACAACACTAGCTATGATTGGTGGATTATGTAAAAGTTGTACTTTATGTTAAGCTTAAAAAAAGTTTAGCCTCTTGGCAACATGTGAATTTATGCTAATTCCTATATAGATCATATTTTGTATTTGTTATTTTTTTTTTTTTACAAATGTGATACACATGACTGAAAATTAGTCCGAGTTTCCTCTGACCCTTGCCACCCCATTTTTTATATTTGGTTTTTTATGTTGGGGTGTAGGGTCAGAGCGCATCCCCTATCAAAAAGTTGGAATTCGCCGACACCAGCTGGTGTCGCCATGGGGTACTCGCCTACTGACAGGCCTAGAAAATTTTAATGACTTTATATTGGGTCATACTTACATTAAATCGATAGGGAAATAATTTATCTTCTCATAAATTGCAAATATAACACTGATTGTGTATTTAATCCGTTGTCGGACGAGACGAAATTACAGCGTTGATGAATTTTGACCTCGATCGCACCATTTGCATTGCTAGTCACGTGACTAGCCAAATATCGCAGCCGATATGCATAACACGTCACAGGTCAAATAGTCACGTGATAACAACAAACCCGCGTTGTCGTATGGTTTCAGCGTGATCTATCTGCCTCTTTCCAGGACGATGCGACAAAGACACATTTCCGATTGGTGTCATCTCAATTAATGTTGAAAAGCAAATGTTCTTTCATGTTATACTAAACATTGATTGACTTTCATTCACTATTTTCGAGTGTTTGCTTCATCAACATTCAGTCATTGGAAAATAATTGTACATACTACATGTACTATGATGGAGTGTTCCTGCTGCGGCACAGAGTTTCAGAAAAAAAAAAAAGTATTTAAAAGAATAGCCATTCATTCTAAATTTATAGGTGGACCTAGTGCGGCAGAATTACTAGTTTCGAGTTTGTTGTCTTCTTTCCTCAAAGAAGATTTGGTGCATACATCTATATTGCAACATGGCAGGTAAATACATGGAATCTCTTGCCAATGAGATACTTCTTGAAAATGGATATAATTTTAAAATTAAAGAAAAACAGTATGAGATAATAAAATCACTTATTGATGGAAGTGACACATTTGCCGTCCTTCCCACGGGGTATGGGAAAAGTGTATGTTACATTCTCCCACCAATGATATTAGATAAGGTAAGGAGAGAGAGAGAGAGAGAGAGAGAGAGAGAGAGAGAGAGAGAGAGAGAGAGAGAGAGAGAGAGAGAGAACCAATGTTGCATTGGATTATTTGTTTACTGTCATTTGATCTTTGAAAGGGGGCTAACACAATACAAAATATGAGCATAAATTAACCAACAACTTCATTCTGAACTAAAGTGTAAATTAGACACAAAGACGATGATCCATTTCAAGAGTGCTCTTAAAACTAACCTTTTTCAACTGCAAAAGCAAACTTAAAAACCTAATAATGTTTCCTGCCTTAAATATTTTCAGCATTTTTTGTTTTCCAATTTCATGTTTTTTTTCTGTAATCATTTCATTATAGATGTCAAGCGCTTAGAGCTTCTAAAGATTAGGCTCTATACAAAGTCCTCATTATTATTATTATTACATACAAACAATCTGTTTGACTGAAGTTATAGTCTAACTTAAAATGAACAATCAAACCTGTCTAAATGTATTATTTTTAAATTCTTTAAATTTCTTTACATTGATATATATACTGACAGTTAACAGCAAATAGTTATTATCTTAGTGAAGCATATTCAGTTGGTCATAACATGTGTCCCTTTTAAATGTGTGTTCTTAATAAAGAGGTTAACAATAATTATAAATATATGATAGAGGGCTCATTAATTTTGACTATGTGGATTATATATGTTAGAGTAGGTAAATGATGCCTAAAAGAAAAGCATTTATTATTTATTACCTATAATTTGCAGAATACTGCACAAAAAATTTAATTTGTGTCAAATATGACATTATATAACTATACTTTGCATGGTGCATGAAAATGACAGTATGTAGGCAAATGTGTATGTATATATAAAGAGAGTGAGAAATATATACTATAACAATTTCACTCCTGAATGCTGATTCTGATGAATATTGATGAGGAATGGACCACACAGTGTCAAGTCCAACATAGGCAGGAACATATGTTGTCAGAATCCTTGAGACTATAACTGCTAGCTCCTCTTTTAAGGCCATCTCGTCTTCACTGGATGGTAAGATATCTGAAATCTTTACATTCCTTATGGCCTCTGGAGAAGGGAATACATTTGACATTCCATAGCTACCAATCCTTTCCAGTGTGGCAAATCCCTGTACCATGTTCAGCATGGTATTTCTCTTGCCCCTCACATGATGCCAGACACCAATCTTCTGGTTGATATTATCAAAAGTAATATCAAAGTATAATTTTTGGTTAGTGTTGGAAATAGGCAACATAACCGACTCAGATGTTACTTCAGTTGTAACTGAAATTTTAAATGAGAGTGCTTTGTATGATAATAATCATTCATTCCACTGTGTGGTTGTTTGACAATAACATTACAAACAATAATATGAATAAAGATACAGGAAAGAGTTGTATGTTTAGTAGATATGGTGACCATTCATGACAAAATATAGTAAATAGTTGGCAATAACAATTATACAACTCAGTAACAATTTTCACTAAGAAAAAAGTTATCAACTGACCACACGGAATGGCATCATTATGCATGGAGCACTCTAACAGATTAAATTTTACTTGGATGATTTAAGTTTGACAATATGAACAAAATCATTAGCATTATAATTATTGGTCAATGTGACCTACTTTTCATTGTTGAATGCTGCAAAAATAGTAAAACTAATGTAATATTTGAAGATATAATTCTTAAATTAAGCAAGCATTGTGCATTGATATCTTAAATTATAACTGACATGCATAGGCTTCAATCTGTGATCTTCAGAAAATGTTCTTGAAGTTCAAATATATCAAATATGTTATTCAGTGTCAATTTAAATTTGTCATAAGTGATTTAAAATCTGTTGCATGTGAATTATTGGGATATCTGGTATCATTTTCCCCCATTAAACCTGATCATTATGGGTGGATATTAATGACTCGTGTCCATCTCACATACATTGTAATATCTCAGATAACTATTATTGATAACTTTCCCCACGTCGTAGAATTTGCATACTGTGACAGAAACCTGGAGGTATTTGACTTTTTACTTTATGTATGACATTGTTCAGATTGTTTTTTCTTACTAGAAATTTAATTATTTTAATGATGAAAAATATTATCATTATATTATTTTAAAAACAGTAATTTCAGATATCCATGTCAATGACTTGATTATTCATCTGAATATACATTCTACACTAGTCAACTCATCACTTTCTTGGACTGAACTAGATTCCTCTTCTTCTTCCTCATTCTCCTCTTCATCTTCCTCCTCCACCTGCTCTTCCTCCTCTGCCTGCTCTTCCTCCTCCATCAAATCCTCATCCTCTTCATCATCCCAAACATACTCTAACTCTGGCAGCTCATCCAAAGTTTCATCTGCTTTATCTAAGAAAGGAAAGAATATGTATAATTTTGTCATAATGCTTGCTTACTGTTTAATAAAACCTACAGTTGTGTGTACCTCAAACAAAATTGTTATGCCTCACTTTTATGCTAAATTTGGATGATGTGTTGTTGAACATTATATACTTAGGTGACCTAAAATATAAGTATCATGAAGTAAACATTTAAACAAAGAGACAAATATAGGTGTAAGAATTGACACTCAACAATTTTAATTCCTTTCACAATAACCCTTTTAAATTATCAAAACTGAAACTGAAAAAAATGAAACAATTAGTATGATTCTGATATACCACAATATATCATGGACATTACATATAGAAAATTCTATCATGTTCACAATGGTTTATACCTCTTTCTTTTCCTGACAATTTATCTCTCCACAGCTTAACCTGTCAAAATCTTGGCGCAGACCATATATTCTTCGTCTTGTGGCATCAATACTTTGGCACCATCCAAGTCTGTTGAAACTACCAAAAACCTGTTTATAACAAAAGTACAGTTTGATTGTCTGCAAAAGCGTACATGTCAGTAGAGAAGAAATCTTCTCTATTGTTGTTAACAATCACCAGAATATATATTCATAAATAACCATAGTTACAATAAAAATTAACAACATATCTACGGTTTTAAAAAAATGCATAAACGGTAATTAATTTGCATTAAATTAATTAAAATGCATGCTGCATTCTTTAAATTTATTTGTAAAGTCTGGGTAAATAAAATCTTTAGCCTTTCCTTGTAGGTTTTTAAAAAAATGCTGAATCCATACAATTTAGATAAAATTGTTAATTATACTTGAATGATTGTGTTACCTTTCTCTTACAACCACCTAACCACATTATAATGGAAACCAGCTGTTGCAGGATAGTACATTGCCTGGTTCTGATAAAGTTGATTATACATAGGAGGGAGCCAATGACAGGTACTAAAGAGATGACCTTTCTTCCGATCCTTTTTGTGGCAGAGTTGTGGTAGTGCTTCTTGATTATGCTGGCTTTGACAAGCTCAAGCAAACTGGGCAACATTTATTGGCATCATACATCATTTTGACCCATTCAAAATCCAAAATTGATGACAATCCACCATTGAAACCACTTTTGGAAACCATTTTTGTAAAGCTGCAGATCTCCTGCCTCACTACATCACAAATGACATAAACTGCAGCTTTCTTGGCAGATCTGCTTTGTTTAAAGAGTTGTCGCAAACCATTTCTGTATCTTGAGTGTGCCAAAAGTTGTATTGCCTTCCCAATAGGAGTGTTATTTACAGTAAGTGACACCTGGTTTAAGAAAACAGAAAGTCACAATTATTCCTAGGTATGGATGGCCTGTTTATAGGTTAGTTTAATCTTTTCTCATTCTATACATAGAATTATGAGCTTCAAATTTTGAATTTATATTTAATATAGTTACATATATGATATGGAACTGATGCTGAATTATAATAAGAAATGGTTATCTAGAATGCTGATAGATGTTATAGTTATATATGTACTTACCTTTTCTTCTGTCAAAGATTTTCTTGACATCAACTTTGGTTGGTATGCTTTTCTTGGTGTTGAGATAACCTTGGCTTTCTTAGCAATTCCGCGGTGGGTTGGCGTGATTTGAATCTTACTTCCTATATACGACTCTGATTTTCGAATTTTTCTGAATTTCTCCTCTACCTCATCAAGGTTAGTCTTGCTTACATCCAAGGATTTTATTGTCGAGCTGCATTTAGTACAAATGAATGCACGTTTTTCAGGCGTGAATGTTACAGAATATGTTTCTTCTAGTAATTCTGCCGCACTAGGTCCACCTTTAAATTTAGAATGAATGGCTATTCTTTTAAATCCTTTTTTTTTTTTTTCTGAAACTCTGTGCCGCAGCATGAACACTCCATCATAGGGTATGCGGAGAACTCGCCCCATGGAGAACTCGCCCTGGGAGAACTCGCCCCATGGAGAACTCGCCCTGGGAGAACTCGCCCCAGCGTATCAGGAGAAGTCGCCCCAGAGTGGTTGGAGAAGTCGCCCCACTTCGTATGGAGAAGTCGCCCCATATCCCAGATAACCTTTTTATAGCAGAATTAAAACATCTTTTACGTGATTCATATTTAGATTTTTAACTCGATCACAAAAAAACAATATTATAGTAATATTTCTAAGAAGAAATTCAGTTTGTATATAATATAATGAATGACGACAGTATAGTGTTGATATTGAAGTGCTTGTTATGTGCTATGTTTGGGAATAGACACTTCGATGATTTATCGGTAACTTGTAATGACTGACGACAGTATAGTGATTACAAATGATGATTAGTCAAACACTAATATTATTATGAATCAACAAGATTATTTTCAAAAAGTTGAACGTCAATTAAATGATGTAAACTACTACAAACATATTGTCGAAGATCCGTCAATGGAAATTAAATTTTAAAAAATCAACATGCATTAATGAGATGGTAAAATAAATAATTCCGTATATGAGGAATTTGATACTTTCTCTCTTAACATGCGTACACTTCAATTCTAGATGTTTCCCAAAACTCATAATGATACAACAACTTTCATTAAAAAGTTGGAGTCTATTCCACAGATAGGATTTCAATCCTGGTATTATTAGATGTAACATCACTATATACCAAATTTCCGCATGCAGTTGGTATTGAAGCGTGTTCAAATTTTCTTGATTACAATCCTAATAATAGCCCACTATCTTGTGAAGATATTTTTATAATATTAAAACTTATCTTGGAAAATAATTATTTTCAATGTAATAATACGAAATACATATACATAATGGGTACGGCAATGTGTATTAATATGGCTCCTTCATACACTTTCCTTTCATGGGTAAATTTGAAAAGGACTTTCTTCAAAACGAAAAGTTTAATTCATCTCTTTGGTTCAGATTTTTCGATGACATATTTATATCTGGAAGCAGTCAACAGCAGAAATGTAAAATTTAGTTGATCGCCTTAATCAATTTTACCCGACAATAAATTTTACTTATACTGCATCTAGTACGCATTTTTCATTTTCAGATGTAAATGTGATATAAAATATTGATAACACTATCTCTGCAAATATTCATACCAAGGAAATTAAAATCCACCAATATGTAGAATATTCTTTATGTCATCCCATGTCATGTAAAAACGGTATACCGCATAGCCAGTCGAAAATAAACCAACGTATTATTTCAGATGATTGTCCATTACAAAATTCCAAACATTTACAAAACAGAAATTATATTACACATATAATTGATTCTGCGCTGAACAAAGCCCGTAATATTACTCAACATTTGGCTTTAAACAAAGCAGTATGTACAATAGAGAGAGAGAGAGATGAAATTCCTTTCATAATACAATCGAATCCTTCATTATCTAATCTACGTCGTATAATTAATAACTTTTAGTCTCCTAAATTTATCAAATAAATTTATCAATTTACCAGCGTAAAAACACTTTACAAATATAAATCAATTATCGCTGAAAGAAGATCCAAGAATTTACAAGATTTCTTTTATTAGTACTAAACAGACAGAAAAGAAAAAGAAATAAGAACATTTTCGTCATCTAAATGTAACATACACCGTTGCTCTCGATGTGCAAATATAAGAGACACTACATTGAATAATCATCGCTTCCATATATGAAATTATAGAGATCCTCATTTTTCATATAATAAAATAAGTTCTCCGTTTCTTTTAAAACATTTCGTACAAGAAGACACACAAATTAAATGCGCAATTATTCAACGGTTCTTTGTGTTAAGAGTGGACTTATTTGTTAACTACTTTCAATGGAATTTAATCGTGGTCTCTGATTTTAGTAATTTATAAATTATATCGGCGAGTATTCTTTTTAATAGAAATAAACCGGAGTTAGAAATACTGAAATGGTTTCACTTAGATACAGACATAATACAATGGTATTATATCGCTCACGGAGGAAGGATTACCATCACCGGGTACAAAATACTATATCAAAGAGGTACATATGTTCACAAGAATTAGCACAATGCCATTGTCTTTCATTCGATGCGGAGAAAAGAAGACCATTACGGGGTAAAATTGAGTACAACAAATAGGCACTTATGCTGCACCTGTATACTAATTATATTTATTGTTTGTCATGCAAACGTAATGGTAAGAATGTTATATGAATCACTGATTCAATGTCCAATAAAAACGTAAGTGTCATTCAAATTTTTTAATTTAAATCCCCCTTACGTATATGTGGTGTTTAGTACAATGAATATAATATAACTTTAGTGGCTTGTCCTCGTTGTACTTGATGTTTTTCTTTTATAGTGAGAAATGAAATATGGCGGCATGACAACTTTTGTCATGCTAACTTGGCCGGCTATCATCAAGTGTTCCGTAGTGTGGTATATCGTTGTCACGTATGTATCGGTAACATGCATATTATTAAGCATTATATATGCTAAAATTAGTCGAAATATTACTTGACATATTTATCAAGATTTAATTTTCAGACATATGAAACATGATTACATTTCAGATGGGTTTATTCAATCCTATCATTTTGATTTCCTATTATTAGGACAAAGTAACGTAAGTTATCCATATTAAAAATTATATGCATCAACAATAACCATTTATTTGGTTGTATTATTTATAATAAACGTACAAGTCAATTTTCAGCGCCTTTTGTACTCACAAAACCCTTTGTTTTCCACACACACACAAAAAAACCACCGCTGTGCATAAAAAGGGTTACCTATGTATCAGTACCTTTTTGGAATGATAGACGTATATTGTTTGATACAGAAAAAATGTATGCATTAAGGAAAGAAACGTATATAATGAGTTAACGAGTCGACGACATTGATTTGTGCCTCATTAGTAAATTTTGGTCTAGTACGCGTGATCATTGTGTTATTAGATATTAATAAATAATGTAATCTTGTTTATTTTACAATCGTAATTTAGTAGCGAATTAGTTTTCAAAGTTCTCTTTTAAATTGAAATAGTGTGTTATTATTGAGAAATAATAAAATTACAAACACTGACAAAGAAGAAGAAATAAACTAAATGATGTAGTACAACTGATCTTTCAGAAACCGTCCGATTTCTACGCATTAGTAATGATGATTATTGCGATAGCGACCGCATAGGCATCAATAATGGTTTGTTGTTTTTTTTTAAATTTAGTTTAATTATCATTTGTTAATAGTTAGCAAATCTCAATGAAAAATCAGATTAAATTGTTCACTTAGAGAAATAATAACATAACACTTTGTCTTATTGACGGTCAGCGCCAATTCAGTCGATTTCGGGTTATAAAAGTCAATGTCATAACGTCATCTCAGGATGACTTAGGTAGGTTAAGTTAAAAAAATTGCAAATTTTATAGATTTAATAAGTTACTAAGTTGGAAAAAAAACAACAATAAATAAAGCCTTGACAAACATGTGGCGAAATCTCAGAATTATTATATATTATCCTTGGGGCGACTTCTCCAGGCAAAGTGGGGCGAGTTCTCCAGGCATAGTGGGGCGAGTTCTCCAACCACTATGGAGCGACTTCTCCTGACACCTGGGATGAGTTCTCCCAGGGCGAGTTCTCCATGGGGCGAGTTCTCCCAGGGCGAGTTCTCCATGGGGCGAGTTCTCCGCTATTCCCATCATAGTATATGTACAATTATTTTCCAATGACTGAATGTTGATGAAGCAAACACTCGAAAATAGTGAATGAAAGTCAATCAATGTTTAGTATAACATGAAAGAACATTTGCTTTGAAAATATATTTATCTCTCCAAATATTAGCATTGAGGTCTATGGAAAAACAATTGGTACCGTGATACCTTCTAGAACAATCTAGTTCTTCGGGTTTTCCATCTCGGCAAACAACTTGTAACAAGACTTTGCATTGGACGGAATTTTGTTATAGCTTTTATCATTTGCAGTTATCCGGATATTTCTGGAATGTTCGTATTGACGTCACATCCGTTTCATATATATGTATATATAGCCTCCCCCCCTGACCACCGGGTGAACTAGACAAAAGAAAGAAATAAGGAAAGGCAACCACAACCATATCTTATCCAGTTTCAGAACGCTTGGTAAGTTAGAAAGTCTATTGGTATCAACATTTCAAAATGTTTTTGATATGTAGTGCGAGTAGTTATACATTTGAAAGAAAAATATTTTGTACGTCTGCTTCAAGTTATTTTTGAAAAATTTCATCAAAATGTATTGAGTAGACGTCCTCTTCTTGTGATATTGAATTCATACAATCGTATATGTAATAAGCGTTGTGAGTGACTAAACTATTGTGCTAAATGAAATTTACATATGGTATAACAACGTCGTGTTATACAGTATGATCCTGTTTTTTCCCCACATGTGTTGCTGTATTCTTGGAAAGAGCTCGCGCAACACCGCCATTGACCACGTGCTGAAGGCTCGGCGTGGACAAAGGTCTTGCCAACCAAAGCTGATCATTTATTTTTCAGCTTTTGATTTTTTTGCGAGATGTTTCAATAACATGTAGGTGCAAAGCAAGGTATGTGAAACATACAATCCTGGCAGTTGAACGCATCATACATTTCGACTTTAGTTGCAATACATGGTTTCACCATGTAGGTCGATTCTGCGCGTCGGGTAATCCTGCGCAACGATACTTTATTCCTGTAAACATTGGATCACATGCTATTTTGGGTAGAAATATCAATGTATTAAGAAATAGCGATCCTTAAGTAAGAAAAGCGGTACTCGTAAATTTTTACAAAAATGATCCACATTTAGGCTCTAAATGCATATGAAAATAATTCGTGCTCGATGCAGTCTTGATGCTGAGGAAAAAACAAAACCAATCGAAAGTAATATACATTGTCAAAAATACCTTAAATTACCACCAACCTGTTCTAACATAGGATGACCTGTTCTACACAGGATCCCTGATAAGGAACACTGCCGACCCTCCCACCCCCCTCCCCGTTTTAAACATTTGTTCAACTTTTTTTTGTGGAGGACCAAAATTGTGTCAGGATGCTTCATGGCAGCTGATGCAGTGTTTATATTAATATATGACATGCAAACCTTTATACTAAGCAACACCAGGCTTGATTGCTCATTACAATGTGGAAGCAGGCATCAGGGTCTGTTCTACCTACCTGTTCTGTTGAGCACACAATACTTCTGTTTTGAGTTAGCATATTATATTGTTGCACTTTCGTGAGGATAATTAGAGAATTGCTTTTTCTTGCTTCAGTGAAAATTGTGGGTCCAAGGCAGACTTTTACAGAATGTTTTAGCACTTTGAACCCTTTTCAAGTTTTGTGTGCTGTGTATTTTTTTTAAATTTGTTGGTTCGTCGGATGGATGGATGGACAGATATACAGACAGGCTACAGACGATGATGGGTATATACGATTTATAATCGGGGGAAAGATGATATAAACGAAGGAAAAGCTGAGCGGTTAATAGAAGTTGTAGCTTATTTGTTTATTTTTAAACCTATTTGTACCTATAATGGACACTTGTATATTTATGTAGTTATTGGCGAGAGAAAAGACCTATTTGGTAATTTGGAGTTTATAATTATTGTAATTATCATTTTGCATATGGTGGTTTGTGAACCCACCAACACTGCAAATCTTAAGCATATCTTAAAATGTATAAATGTACCAGACGTGTTACTCAAGTCACTAGAACCATGGCAGTTGTAATCATGTACTAAAAATGTCCAGAAGTGAAAAAGTTCTGGATTCCCAACCCAATCTATGCACTGAAATAATATTTTCTGAGAAGTAAGCTTCATATTTCACTGGAGTGCATTTTTTGTTTAAAAACTGACCGTTAATAGCATGATATTAAGTTGTAGATGCTTGTATGGTTGCTTGATAAATATGGCTCGAGTTTTCAAATCCCACAAAGTACCAGTCATATTTTTAAAAAAAGACCTTTTAATTGCTTTGGACAATTATTGAAGATTCCCTAATTAACGCTCCATTGTACAGATAATGATCCATCCACTTTTTCAAGGACAGAAGTTTAAGAGCTTTTTTTGTGTATAAACTATAACTTTTTAATGTAATAAAATGCAGTGCGAGACCTGTGTTTTTCAATAGCAGTATTAAGATCCATTACACTGTTGTAACTTATAATCAATGTATTAAACACATGTAACGTTGAACATTATGCAGTAGCTGTGTGGAAAGTTCAAAGACCTACTAATCTTACTTCAGCCAACATGCTGGTTGGAGAATGTGTTGATTGATTTATCATTTAAACTGATGAAATTTACAAATAGAAAATTTTGGGACAGAAAGGTGCCCCCCCCCTCCCTTTAGGAAGAATTGTTCATTACAAGAATATATCAAAGAAACAGCCTTAGCTTTTATAGTGTTCTAATAAATGTCCCTCCCCCCTCTTTCCAGAAAATGCAGTGTGGGTGGGTTAAATGGGGAACATAAGGTATGTATATATTAACTGCCCTCAGCCACCCAGAAATGCATTTTTTTTCCCTAATCCTGCTACTCTAACAATGCATCGTTGCTCTGGATGCACACTAATGAATTTGGTTGGTTAGTACCAGAATAGACCTGCTGGCTTAGATCCTGTAAATAAATATTGCAGTATTTTGTCCTTCAGCGGTGGAATATGCATTTTTAAGTGTAGAGAGCACTAATTGTAGTTAACCCAAGCAATCTCTTTCCATTCATAGGTTACATGCTTTGAACAGTTTATCTTTAGATGAGCTAAATAATGGTTTACATGGGAGGTATAACATCAGTAACTTTTTCAACATCCTAAAATTTCATTTAATGAGCAAAGATTTGGAGAGAATTTGTATTTGCAAGCCTGAAAAGCACTTCTCTTGGAATACAGGTGGGGCCTGTACATGAAGAATTATAATCTTGCTTATCCCTGAAGAATACCAGACATTGGAGTGATTGGCTGATAGTTGTCATGACGGAGGAAAGCTTTGCTTAATAGGAGCGCAACTTAACCCATTTTATCCAGATGTGATGCTTCATCCTGAATACACCCAAGGTCGTAGTATCCCATTTTATCCTGAATATGACTGTTGTTACTGTACTATATATGTAATGTCTCTAAGAACACATCTACATCACAAATGTTAATGTACTTCCCTTCTAACACAGGAAATGGTTAAAGCCTGCATGCAGTGAAATATTTTGAAAAAAAAGGGATGGAAAATTAATTTGCTTGAAAAACTATCAATAAAATGATTTACAGCTCTGTGTAAACATGAATGTTGACAGGTAGGGTAGTGACATTGAAGTTGATGATTTTTGTGATTCTCATTATGATGGGACTGTTCTGATTAATTACCTTACTGAAAGAATAAAGTAACCAAATTGTTCCAGGTGTTGTTCAATTTCAGTTGTCTATTATAACTTGTGAACTAACTGCTATTAAGTTTATTTCACTTGTTACATATTGATTTAAAAAATTTATTTTTGTCAGATTCAAATTTGACATTTTGGATTAAAAATTCATCCATTGGGAAATTTTTCTTGAAATTTTCACTCTACAAGTAAACAGATGTTAACCTCATTTTCTGACCTTGCTTCAGAGTGTAAACAAGCTTCTAAAATTATTGGTCGATTCCAAGGACGTTAGAGCTTTATTTTAAAAATGATTGGTTGATTCCATGGACATCTTTCTAGATCATACTGTATATGTGACTTTGCGAGCATGGGTTTGTTCTGTGATCTTCTAGAAAATCGTGATCCATTCCTGTTTTTGAGTGAATCGGTATATAGCTGTGTTTTAGAAGCTAATGGTTAAGTAGTCAGTCTGGGCTTTGGAATACAAGGATGTAAGTGTTATTGCTTGAGTGTAAATTATTTCAATTTATTTGGGATCAAGAGGAATTTATTGTTATTTATCTAGAAATTACTTGTGCTCATTTGTATTATTATAAAACTAAAACTGACTTCATCACGTGACATTGTTGTCCATATTGGATTACATCGTCAAGATTCGAACCAGGAACTAATAGGACATTTTATTATCAGGACTCTTGCGATTCCACTAGTGGATTATATTGTGAATTCTTTTTGGAAATTTTGTTTGTTTTATGAAAATATTTGTACTCGATAAATTGTTTGTTAAATTTTTACAAGCTTGTTATTTCACTTCTTTTTATGTTGCTGCTTATTCTAGCCTAAGCACATAACACATCTTCACGTATAAAAGATTAATGATAAATAACGAAACATTGCAGTCTTGCAAAATTTATCTTTTCATACATAATATTACAATATTTTTAGCAACCATGGTGAAGGTCAATCACAATTTATGTTGCTGTTATATTATGCTCTATTTTACCACTATATTTAGAATTGCTTTTCAGGAATTGGCACTGCAGTTTAAGTTGATAAGCATGATAAAATGTTTGTATTTTAACGACTTTGGTTAATACAATTTTTAATTGCAGGATCATGGCAAAGGTACCAGCTATAGGAATTGACTTGGGTACTACCTACTCGTGCGTAGGGGTTTTTCAACATGGAAAAGTAGAGATCATTGCCAACGATCAAGGCAACCGAACAACGCCCAGTTATGTTGCTTTTACAGATACAGAGAGATTAATTGGTGATGCTGCCAAGAACCAGGTGGCTATGAACCCAAACAACACGGTTTTTGGTAAGGGCATCTGGCTTGCTAAATTTTTAGGACTTAAAATCAGCAAATGCATCTATAAAAAGACCCAGACGTTTTCCTTTTTTTCTTTTACTCTAGATATTTCTATTGGTTTCAAATGGGTGGTGCAGATATCATGGAATTGAGAAACTTTATGTAATTTGCCATCATGTCACAATTTTAATTATGAAAGATTCTTGGACTTTTAAATTATTAAAAAGTATCGTCAAGCTGCTCCATCTACTAATTCCCATCTTCCCAAATTCATTATAATTATGGACATGGAGGTTTAAAAAAAAATACTTTTTTTTTATTTGACACTGTTAAATTAAAATTGGAAAGGTACAGTACTTCTGCAGTGTTGCAGGCCCGAGTTTGCCCCTCTTCCCCATGAACTTAGCCCTGAATATGATCTGGCACCACATTGTGTCTGAGATGAGAAATATATGCATCTTTCCCATTCCCACTTTCGAGATGTAAAGTTAACACATGTTTTATTTGTAGATTTTAATACAAAACTTTCATTGTGAACCTGTATTATTTTTTTAAAGACAGTAAATATTGAATTGTAGTGTAATGCTTGACAGGTACCATTTGTAACTTGCAATCAGTCTGTGAGCTTTTTTTACATCTGTTTGGTAATATTTGTTTATCTCAAAGGAGCATATTTTTTTAAATTTTAGATGCCAAACGTTTGATTGGCAGAAAGTTTACTGAACCCTCTGTTCAGTCTGATATGAAGCACTGGCCGTTTGATGTAATCAATGATGGTGGAAAACCCAAGATAAAGGTAGAATACAAGGGAGAGGAGAAAACATTTTATCCTGAAGAAGTCTCCTCAATGGTTTTGACCAAAATGAAGGAAACTGCTGAGGCTTATCTTGGAAAGGTAGGGGAAGTTTTTGTGATGAAATGCAATTAATTAGAAGTGGTTTGTACCCAACTAAATTTACCATGAGCCACCAAAGACTATAGTGAAATAAAATTTCAGTTCATTAGAAATAACTACAGCATTAATTTTAGCAGTACCTCTGGAATTCAGGCACGGTCAGTAAAGTTTTTTTTTTTTAATTGTCATCCTTTTATTAGTTCAGTAACATCTTAAATTTGAAGCCCACCCCCACCTGACCTAGGTTTTTTCTTCTCTTAAACTAGTAGTAATTTTGCAGTGGTTGTACGATAAAAATTCACTTCAGTGTAGATTGCTTTATGATGTACCATTTATGGATCTCCCGCAAAAATGACATGTTCCATTCATATGTTAAAATGTATGCTGTAGCATTTGACTGACTTGTCAAGGAATATTGTTACATTTGCATTTTTTACTCTTCCAATTGCAGGTCGTTACAAATGCTGTGGTAACTGTGCCAGCATACTTTAACGATTCACAGAGACAAGCCACAAAAGATGCTGGAACTATTGCTGGTCTTAATGTACTCCGTATCATCAATGAGCCTACAGCTGCTGCCATTGCCTATGGCCTGGATAAGAAGGTGAGGATTAAAATAAAAATCTGAAATTACATGGTAAGGTTTATCACTTTGCTCACGTAATTTCTTTGTATGAGAGTAATGCTTGAAAGACGTTGACTACAGTTTGCATTCAGAGTAACATAGAATTGTTTTTGTTTGGCACCATGATAAATCCTGGTGGAGATTTTGCACCATCTTTCAAAACTATAGTGCTTAAGATACCTCATTACAACTTTGGGTAAGAGTAGCTTGAATTTACAAGTGGCCTTTTAAATTTTTAGATGCTTCATAGACAGATAATCAACTATTTGACAAAATATTTCTTTCACAGGTTGGTGGTGAAAAAAATGTCTTGATCTTCGATCTTGGAGGTGGTACTTTTGATGTCTCCATTCTGACCATCGAGGATGGCATTTTTGAAGTTAAATCTACATCTGGAGACACCCATTTGGGTGGAGAGGACTTTGACAACAGAATGGTCAATCACTTCGTCCAGGAATTTAAGAGGAAACACAAGAAAGACATCAGTGACAACAAGAGATCTGTTCGTCGATTGAGAACAGCTTGCGAAAGAGCCAAGAGGACACTCTCCTCGAGCACACAAGCCAGTGTGGAAATCGATTCACTCTATGAAGGAATCGATTTCTACACAAGCATCACCAGGGCAAGATTTGAAGAACTGAATGCCGACTTGTTCAGAGGAACCCTTGAACCAGTTGAGAAAGCTCTGCGGGATGCCAAGATGGACAAGCCACAAGTGCATGATATTGTGTTGGTAGGAGGGTCCACTCGTATCCCGAAAGTCCAGAAACTTCTCCAGGATTTCTTCAATGGCAAGGAACTGAACAAGAGCATTAATCCTGACGAGGCGGTTGCCTATGGAGCAGGTATGACAGATCAGCATATTGCCTCTAGCACATTGTACCATTGTTGTACATGGGGAAAAGGGATGTAGGCTTAAAAGACATAGGGAAGGCACATTATGTGGGGATTAGTAAGCAATAAATACAATTGAGAAATTATGAACATGAACAAGACTAGTCCTCTGGTTATGATTAGAATATCTTGAATGGGACAAAAGGCTACTCATTGGTCTCTTGTTGATTCCATTTTGCTTGTATCTTCTGAGAGAACCATTCAGAAGCCTGCCTTTGGAACCATTCAGAAGCCTGCCTTTGGATAGGAGTTCATTTATTACGTTTTCACATCCCTGTCAATTTAACTGGAAAGCTTTAAAATCTTCAAGATGCTCTAGGTCCATGTTCTGCTAGAGTACACTTTTTTTTTGTTGTAATATCTGGGTACACAGATTCAATTGGGATCGTGTTCTGTTATCCATGCTATTACCATATATATTCTTTAAATTTATATTCAAATTTTGGAAAGATGCAATGTATTTTGCAAATTAAAAGGTCACTAGAACATGACCCATATGTGGTTGCTGTCAGATTGTAACAGAAAAGATTTTAATTTGATTGAATAATGTGGTTAATTTTGCCAACCTTGCTAGCAAGGTTTGGCAAATCTAAATGAGATGTCTTTTTAGAAGGCAGTTTACTCAAATTGTGTTGCCTCTACCATAGGAAATTGTTGTATTTACTTGGTTTAAAAAGAAAACTGTTAGCATGTGTTCAATCTATAATTCAGATTTAAAGCCCGCTTCCTCTTGAGATAGTTGTAAAGCACTAGATTTGGGGTGTCTGAGCTATTTGACTTGTTAATGCATTGAGAAATTTGAGGTGAAAGATGGTAATGATGAAACTTGCTTTCCACACATTCGCAGTTTCCACCAGAGAGCCAGCACTGGCTCTGAGATGGCAAGCAAGTACCTTCCTTGGATGTCTGAATCATCTTTGTGAACCTCTCCATTAAGTTGTGTAGTTTGACTATACCAACCCATTTGTTTGTAACCCCCGTCCCCCCCTACCTATTTTAATAATGGAAACCTTTAATGTGATAGAAAGTGCAAGGGACTTTTTCATTCATTCATTGATTTATAATTTCTAAGCTGAATGCGAGGAAAGTGGTTGTGAGTGGCGTGTTTAATGCTTAAAGGTTGTTTTCAATATAATCAATTGACATGCTCAAGATTTATTTTCTGTTTCTGGTAGAGTTCATTTTCAGCAAAGTGGTGTGTGCTGCACTTGAATTTAACAAGTGTTTTAACTGTGTTCATGTGTAAAGAGATGTAATGTATGTAATTGATCGAATTGTCTGGCAGTTGCCAACCAGGATGAACTACATCATTATAAAGTCGGATGAAAATAAATAGGCCCACAGTATATACAATGCCATTTTAGTATGGAAAGTCCATTAAGCATGAATATTGCAGGGGATGCAAGCATTATTGCCATTCTGGTCACAGGCAGGTTAGACTGGTTGACTTCGTTCTGGTCAATAAATATCTATGACAGGAATTTCAATGATTCTAATTCCAAAGATTTGTGATTTGGTGTCTTTTACTGGTTAATATTTTACAGCTGTTACCACCAAAGTTTCTGTGTAAATGCATCATTTGATGAAATAATAAAATTGTTCAGGTTATATAATGATCATCCCAAAGTATGTGTAAATTGTGGTCCGATACTTGGCCAGCCTTTCAACAGACTGTTTTGTAGAGGTCTTTTACTGTAGGCATTTGATATATAACGAGGGTGATTGAGAGATGCAAGATGGTGATGATGAATATATTTTTCATACATTCGCAGTTTCCACCAGAGAGCCAGCTCTGGCTCAGAGATGGCTAACAAGTACCTTCCTTGGATGTCTGAATCGTCTTTGAATCTCTCCATCGAGTTAATATTAGTCTAAGAATTGTCACAAATCATTGTGGTTGAAAGTAACTGGCTGTGCTCGATGCGTTACTGTCTGTTAATTGCATATATGTTAGAGTTGTATAGACTAGTACTTTTGGCTTTTGTTGCTGTTAGACCATTGTTAATTTGTACATTACCTAGCTGGTGTCCTCAAAGTCATAGGAATGGGAAAAGTTGTTCATTCGTACCTGCATTTGTTTGACAATAACTGTAGTTAGTGTCTTCATACAACACAAGTCGCTTAACCCATCTTGATAGAGGTTTTGACTTGGCCCAAGTGCACCCTTTTTTTTGTGGCTTACTGTCTTAAATCAAAATGCCAATAGCATTTCACTCTTTACCTTGCAGTTTCTATGTAAATGCATCGATTGGGGTTATTTATCCTTGACCTCAAGAGATTCCCAATTTTAGTCTGATGGCTAGTTTGTTGCATGCTAATTTTGTCTAGTTTTCTTTAGGTTTATATTGTGGCCATTTGTATTAAAGTTTTTGAGATTGTGCAAGATGGTAATGATGAAACTTGTTTTCCATACATTCGCAGTTTCCACCAGAGAGCCTGCTCTGGCTCTAAGATGGCAAGCAAGTACCTTCCTTGGATGTCTGAATCATCTTCTAATCTGTCGATCATGTTGTATTTAGAATAAATAGACCATGGTTTAGGTGTGAGTTGTATTGTTTACCTTGTATCCCCCAAGTATGTCATGCATTTAGGGATTTAGGTGGCAGTTTTTAAGTGGGTAGTATTATTTTTACAACACTTCAAGGTTCTTGAGGCTGTTGAAGATCTTTGTTTGGCATCAGTGAGGTAGCATTTTTACAGCCTTGTCATAATAATTTAGATTGCCTTTTTTTTGTATTAAAAAAAGTGGTTGTCCATTAAGGATGTCCGCAAGTCTTTCAGGTATGCTGCAAGGATATGTAAGAGATGAAAAGATGGTGATGATGAAACTTTTTTCCATACATTCGCAGTTTCCACCAGAGAGCCAGCTCTGGCTCGGAGATGGCAAGCAAGTACCTTCCTTGGATGTCTGAATCATCTTTTAATCTCTTCATAGTGTTAAAATTAATCAGTTCAACCCATCTCGATGAAAGCTTGAACTTGGCCAAAGTAAACCCTTTGCATAATGCCTTGAATCAAAATGCCAATAGCATTTTACATGTTACTTTGCACTTTCTGTGTTAATGCATCGATTGGGGTTATTTATCCTTGACCTCGAGATTCCACATCTTTATCAGATAACTAGCTTGTTGTATTGCCACTTTTGGCTCATTTTCTTTGGGCTTATTTTGTGGCCATATGTAGTTATGAGATTCTGTACGATGGTAATGATGAAACTTTTTAACCATACATTTGCAGTTTTCACCAGAGAGCATGCTCTGGCTCTAAGATGGCAAGCAAGTACCTTCCTTGGATGTCTGAATCATCTTTTAATCTGTCCATCAAGTTGTGTTTAGAATAAATAGACCATGGTTTAGGTACGAGTTGTATTGTATACCTTGTATTCCCCAAGTATGTCACGCATTTAGGGATTTAGGTGGCAGTTTTTAAGTGGGTATTTTTGTATTTACAACACTTCAGGATTCTTGCGGTCTTTAAAGATGTTTGGGAAAAATGAGGTAGCATTTTCATGGCTTTTACGGTTTGGGAATGTTAAATAAATGTCTCGTCATAATCATTTAGATCTGCCTGTTTAAAAAAAGTAAGTGGTTGTCTGTAAAGGATGTCTGCCGGTCTTTTAGTTGTGCTATATCGGTATTTCAGAAATGAAAAGATGGTGATGATGAAACATGCTTTCCATACATTCGCAGTTTCCACCAGAGAGCATGCTCTGGCTCTAAGATGGCAAGCAAGTACCTTCCTTGGATGTCTGAATCATCTTTTAATCTGTCCTTCAACTTGTGCTTAGAATAATACATAGCCTATGGTTTAGGTTCGATTTGTTGCATTGTATACCTTGAATCTCCCAGTATGTGGTGCATTTCGGGATTTAGGTTGCAGTTTTAAGTGGGTAGTTTGTATTTACAACACTTTAAGCTTCTTGCGGTCTTTGAAGATGTTTGGGAAAAATGAGGTAGCATTTTCATGGCTTTGAAAGTTTGGGAAAGTTAATTGTCTTGTCGTAGTATGTGGTTGTCCATAAAGGATGTCTACATGTCTTTAAGGTAAGGAACAAGGGTATTTCAGAAATGTAGAGATGGTGATGATGAAATTTTCTTTCCATACATTTGCAGTTTCCACCAGATATTAATATGATTGGGTTTGAAACGATTGGATGTGATCTAGATGTTAGTGTCTGTTTGCCTGTGGCCCATTTTTACTTGAAGGTATATTGTGCATGTACGGATAGTTAGCTTTCTCTTACTGACTGATTTTGTTTTCGGGACATTAATTGTTTAGTATACTTGTAATCATTTTATTGTTGGTCCAGAGATGAATTTGCTACCGTTGGTTCCTTGACTACATTAAATATTTTCCAAAAAATATGAAGTTTTTTATGTTTGGGTTTCTTTATTGTGGACATTTTGTAACAGGTTTTTGAGAGGTGAAAGATGGTAATGATGAAACTTGTTTTCCATACATTCGCAGTTTCCACCAGAGAGCCAGCTCTGGCTCAAAGATGGCAAGCAAGTACCTTCCTTGGATGTCTGAATCATCTTTTGTCTGTTTAGTTCTGGAAACTTACAAGTTTTTGGCCGAACTTATCATAAATATAATTGTAATTGAAAGTAGTTTGCTCTGGATGTTTTGTCGGTTTATTAACTTTTCTCCCCATGGTATTAAAAAAATCTAAATTCTACAATCGTAATATTTTTACATTTATTTCCACAGCACTACAAGGAGTCATTCAACCTATCTGAATTAGTATCCATTCTACACTAGTGGTCCAGAATAAGCTTGTGCAGTCCTAATTAACCCCACCCCCGTTTCCATTATTTTCAACATGTTATAAGTGCAACCCATCAAATAGTTCGGTAAGAGAATCAGGCAAATAATAAGTTGTCCCTGATTATACAACATTGCACTAAATAAAATCTGAGGTACAATTATATCACCATCAGCTTCGAGTGTTATTTGTGATCTTATTGTGCAGTTTGTATCTTTTCATGTTCTTTGTTTTAATGGGTTATTTTATTGTATATCTTTACTTTTCTCTTATTTCAAAGTTACGTAATGCATGCAGGGTTCTAGTAACGAGTGCTGGTCTTTAACATTTTCATTCAAGAGCATATTCTTGCATAGTACCTGTACGAAACTTATTTTATTTCTAAAAGTTGAATTGTTCTCTTTTTGTGAACAATTTTAATGCAAAGTTTTTGACTTCTGGTTTTGTTTTGTTGGTGCTAATTAAAGTATTTCCCATTGTATTACAGCTGTTCAGGCTGCAATTCTTCAGGGTGACAAGTCCGAGGCTGTCCAGGACCTTCTGCTGCTGGATGTTGCCCCATTATCTCTAGGTATTGAGACAGCTGGTGGAGTAATGACTGCCCTGATCAAGAGAAACACCACCATTCCCACCAAACAGACACAGACCTTTACTACCTACTCTGACAACCAGCCTGGTGTGCTGATCCAGGTCTATGAAGGTGAAAGAGCCATGACCAAAGATAACAACCTCCTTGGTAAATTTGAACTTACGGGAATTCCTCCTGCACCACGTGGTGTGCCCCAGATTGAGGTGACCTTTGACATAGATGCCAATGGTATTCTCAATGTTTCTGCAGTGGACAAAAGCACAGGCAAAGAAAACAAGATTACTATTACCAATGACAAAGGTATTTGAATGTACATTTTTATTTATATCTGTTTAAATTGTACTATGAAATAATTTGTGGCTTCAGTTTTGCAGACAATTTGTTTCTGTTGAGGGCCAGAAATACGTATCAGATGGCTTTTTGCCTGTTGACCTTCAGTCTGTTTGAACAGGTTTTCACCATAAGCTAATTAAAGAATTGTACACATTGATCTGTACATCTAGTTGGTTCTAAATGAAGCTGGTGATTTGTCATACAATATGATAACTACAACAGAAGTGTTCCACCACTTTTTATGATGTCTGGCTTGTCCTAAATGGTGCTTACCATGCAACTAGGATGGGTACAACGATGCCATCTTTAAAATCCTGTCAGCACCTCCATTTGAATACTTGATACTTCTTTCATTTGTACACGGTTGTGCCTTTTATCATCTTCTTAAAGGAATTAATTTTCTGTATAGGGTGTTGTTTTTCCTTGTGTAGCTTGTGTGGGTATGATGCTGATTGCTTTAAAAAAATATCATTTGCTGTTTACATAACAGGAGCCTTATTGGGAACATGATTAACGGTGTTTTACTTTTATAAATAGTGATGATAATTTTGCTATTAATTGTGACCATTTAATGTTTTAGGACGTCTTAGCAAGGATGAAATTGAACGCATGGTGAATGATGCTGAGAAGTACAAAGGTGAAGATTCAAAACAGAGAGACCGTGTTGCTGCCAAGAATTCACTTGAAAGCTATGCATTCCATATGAAATCCACAGTTGAAGACCAGAATCTTAAAGACAAGATAAGCGAGTCGGATAGAAAGATCATCACTGACAAGTGCAACGATATCATTTCCTGGCTGGATGCCAACCAATTAGCAGATAAGGAAGAGTTTGAACACAAGCAGAAGGAGATTGAAGGTGTTTGTAATCCTATAATTACCAAGCTGTACCAGCAGGCTGGTGGAGCAGGCGGAATGCCAGGAGGTATGCCAGGTGGATTCCCAGGTGGTGCCCCTGGTGCAGGTGGTCATGGTGGCCATGGTCCTTCAAGTACTAGCAGTGGAGGCCCAACTATTGAGGAAGTTGATTAAAAAGATCATTTTATCTTGAATCAAACTGTATTAGGGATAAAATAAAAAATTTATCAGTTGGAACTGGTTTAGTCGAAAACAAGTCATTGTAAAAGTTTTTACATTTTTTTATGTTTAGTGCTGCAAAGCATTTTTTTGCCCAACAGTGTTTACTTCAAAAAGGATGTTCAGTAAAACACTTCTGTTTAAATGACAACATAATCAAAAAGTTTTAATGTTGTCAAGATTGGAAATTGCAATTTTGTTTAAATTTAAGTTCTTTTTTTCTTGTAGTAATGGATGTGAACAAATTTGGTTAATTTTGATACATCGATAACTGCAAGTACATTGCAGTAATCTAGACTTACCTTTAAGGATTCATTTCAGTTTTTCAATCTTTTGTTTTTAAGCACATAGAAAAATGCAAACATGCTGCAATACAGAGCTGTTTGAACCCACCTGTCAATACTTGCAGAAGTGTAGAAGAAAATTGGCACTGTTCACAGAGTAGTAGATCAGAATGCCAGCCCTATTTTAATTTCTGGCTGAAAAGGTTAAAATTATCCAGTAATTCAGATTGCCACCAATTTCTGTTCTTTACATTTTTGGACCAGTGGACCTACCTACATTGGCAAACCCAACAACCTTCAATAAATTTATAAAAAAAATCACATGCAAGCCCGGAAAATAAAAAATTTCATCAGGTCTTGGTGTTTTCTTGATTCTGCAATGTGTGTTGGACCCCATCAAAGCCTTATCAGTTTCATGGGTACATGTACTACAATAATTACACATTCATAACTGTTCACTTGTAATGACAAATTAAACGTGGTCATTAATACCAAACACATAATGTTCCAAGGAACTTTTTGAAAAGAAAAGCCTAGTTTTAATAAAAAAAATCTGTGCATAAAAATGTCGTGTCATCAATGTGAAAATTAAGATTAACTTTGTTTTTTACATCCAGACTTCTGGAAATTATGGTTCAAAACTTTTTTTTTGACAACTTCGCATGCTCAAGTTTTGTTTCATAAATAAATGGCTCTGAAAATTTAAATTTCTTTTTTACATTTTCAATTCATATATAGAAGTTTACTCTGATCCTGCTTACTAGAAATAAATGGTTGGCTTGCCATGGGAATAAAGATGAACACTATAGAGTTTTAAGGTTACCATCTGCAATTGCCCCACTATTTGGGTAGTTTGCATTCTAGTCTAGTGTTTGTAAAGCAAAAAGTGCTTACATATATATGAAAGCTTGAAACAGTAAAGAATGTTACAAGATGAGAGGGGCATTGTTCAGGGAAATTTTAGCAAGTAATGTATGGATTATTCTTTTTCTGTATGGATTCTGCCTTTTGAACACTGGGATTATGATTTTTCCTCGTCAGGGTTGGCATATATGTACAATAGGACGGAAAAGCTTCCTCAAATAATTGCCTATTTTGTTAAGGATGTCTATCCTGTCGCTACTCTGCAGGTCATATGTTTTGAAGATGTTACTTGTTTTAACACTGTTGGCAATATTTAAAAAGCAAGGCAAGAAAGAAAAGTAAGAAATGCAGTTTTAACTAAAAACAAGCAGAAAGGGAATCTGTCACGAGCAGGAAAAAAGAAAAGCATACAAAACAATTTCATGTGATCTGCGCAAACATCATCGATTGGGTCACACTAGAAAGTGGCCTTTTTAAACGTTTTCCCCATTAACGTCCTTGCCGATGTTGATGGACTAGAAATTCTGCTTGGCGGAGGACAAGCCAGCAATAATAGCTCTGAAATCTTTCATAAAGCAGCTATTTGTCCTATTTACTGCCAGCATCATGGACATCAAGCAAGAGTGAAAGGAAAAGCTGTAAAAACTAGAAGAAAAAACACGGAACAATTCAGTGGAATGGGAGATACTGATGAAAGTTCACAGCAAATATCTGGTAAAAAAAAATTGTAAAGGTTTGTTTCGTTACGTGTCCTAACGTCCTTTCTGATGTTAATAGACTAGAAATTCAGATTGGAGTAAAACTAGACAGTAATAATTTAGAAATAGTAATTTGTAAACGATTAATGACATGTGATATCAAGGAGGCAAGTGTTTATCTAAACGTAAATACTACTCTACGTAGATGGCAATGGTCAGGGTTGTAAACTAGAGATTACAGTGTATAAAAGAACTTCTGGAGATGGGCCGATGTTTTTCAGGGCTCATTTAGATGGATAATCTGAAAAGCTATACCAATTGCAAAACAATTATCAGAGCTATTGACGTTCGTGAACATGTTCCTAGTGCTGTTGGTAATGTTGCCGGTAAAACGGCAATCAAGGATAGATTTCCGCGATTAACGTTAAGAAATTCACCACCAATGAAAACCAATCACCGAAGTGATGTCTGAAAATGCTAGTAATCAAGCGCAAATATTAAATTAAGAGTTGACTGTATATGCAGTGTCCAGAAGCAGAAAGAGAAGTTTTTGTAGAGTTTGACGCCATTTTTCAGCACACTATAGGCTATACATGGCGGCCAGTATTATTGGTGGATAAGTAACCAGAGAAAGCCCCCGTAAAGAACCACCTACCCACGAGAAGTTGATGGTAATCTTTATCACATAACTACATTAGCCAAATCTTAGACTCGAACCCACGCAGACAGGTGAGATGGCAGTGATATGTAACGGAAAGCGCTTTAGACCACTCGGCCACTCGGGGTCCCTCAGACAGAAAGGTAACTGCTAGTCTAGCAGTAAGTGTTCTTTGTGTTGGACTATAACAATTATAATAAAATGTTTACAGGTGTATATGATCAAGCATTTGACATGGACATGTCCGGTTCTCAAAGATGAATCCTTGTGCGATTGTCAGGATGCACGAATGTACTCTAGTAGATATTTCTTACCTGCTGCAGCATGTATTGAATGAAGTAGGTGACATAATAAGTTCTGTTAATGGAATAATGGTGGCATTTGACAGTGTTACATGTATAATTCGTGGAAGAAATATTTAAATTCAAAAGAACATTGATGTTGCCACAACAATAATAGGTTTAGCAAGGAATTCTGATAATTATACAAGATCAGCTCCTCCAACAAATGTTTGCTAAAGAACAAAAACGCTTAAATACCAGTAATGGTGGTCTTGATGCTGGTAAAGTAATACTAACGAAACTCTACCATGATTCCAGTAATAATTCCAACAATTGCTGAAGAACAAAAATTACTCTTAAGGATCTAGGTAGTAAATCAATATTGTCATGGTTGACAGTAACAACAGTGTTCAAAGTAATTTTATTGGTTTATTTACACGGCAGACATTATCATAGCAACGTGTTTCTACACTGCGCTATATATTTATTGCTTTCCTTAATGCTGAACAACTAAACTTGCAAGAGGAAAGTCATATTTGACAAGCTTGGAGTTAGTAAAGTGTCTTGAATAAACAGACATCAAGAACCATATATTGTGAAATTTTGAATTTAAATCATGTAGCACGTGCATATCGTCGTTAAATGGCATTTATGGGACATGCTTAGAATATAGATAACTGGTTTACAAATATCACTAACTTTTTGAAGAAATTTTTTTTTATACATCAGATTTGTTATTTTTTACTGAAACGTCTTGATTTGTCAAGACATCTATCGTTGATGTTCGGTTTCTAGCTCTCGTAAAGAGACCCATGATCTGTTCTTAATTACAGAGCATTGCTATTCTCGGCGACACATCAATGTTACTTGAAGGCACCGGTGGATGAACAAGTCTTTGGCGCTCGAGTTGAAAATATATAGCTTTTTTTATTTTTACTGATGTAGGAACAGTTAAATGAACCACAGTGAAAACATTATGATCAAGTGTGATAGAGATCATATTCAGAATTATGCTCATTCCTGGATTGATTTTGATCAGATTAAAACAAAATATCTAATTATTCAGATTGATTTATATATTATCTAAATTAAATCAGCAATAATAAAATATCATTATTCATTAAATTAATTGGAAATGCATCAAAAATAAAAAAGATGATTAAAAAAATTGCACTTGAAAATATAACGATTTTTTTAAAATACTTATTCTCATCCATATTTCTGGTAAATAATAGACTACTGATTTTATAATTTCATATGGTAAATAATACGAGAACCTTGACAAAGTCAAGGCAGTCGGATTTTATAATTTTATAGAGTAAATAATAATAATAATAATGAAAAAGACCTCAAAATAAAATATTTTCCATGACAAAAAGGAATAATATTTTTATAAATACAAACATCAAGCAGAAATTATTCGTCATTATTGTCATTTTCATTATCGCTATAGTCACTTGTGACGGTGTTTTGGTTTCGACGATCTGACAATTTTTCTTAATTGTCTTGCACGTGTTACTTCCCTTTGGTATCCTTGAAAATTCTGAGCTTATTTTCTTAATCGCGCGTGAAAGAGAGACGAATCGTTTTAATTCTATATCATTAACCCTAGCCAAGGATTATAACAGGCAGTTCAATGAGTTTAATGAACCGATTATTCTGATGGTAATGCATACATTCTTAACCAATTCTTTCAATTGTCCTATGCTGTATGGATTCAAAATCGGAATATTTTTTTTTTTCAGGATTAAGTTCACCAGCTATTTTTATTACCGTCATATTGTACTTTTTTAATGGCTGAAATAATAATATTTTCAAAATTCATTATTAAATTTTTAAAGATATATTTAAAATTAAAAACATATTTCTTAATATCACTTTCTATACAAGATTAAACAGTAGTAATGGTGAGAGGTATCCTTCATTGCCAGTAGTTGTCTTTCTGTGACTGTCCCTTCGAACAAGGCCTTTCTTATGGACCTACATTCTTGGTTGTTTCATTATTTTTCCGAATATTGCATAGGACATCCTTTGTCTTTTTTCTTTCTGCCGACATTCTTTCTGAATGTCCTTGTATGCCGTTCATTATTGTATGCCGTTCATTATGTGTTGTATGGGGCACACTTCGTGAAGCTTTTTCTTTCTGGCGATATTCTTTCTGAATGTCCTTGTACGGGTTAACCCTACAAGGAGATACAGAGCTCATCATAACTTTATTTTTAAGGACGGTACAATACATATTTTTGGGATCTTCTCTATGTTCAATATAACCCCCCCCCCCAATCTTCAACTCCGGGACAGTGCAAAAGGCACGTGGGGACATGGTGGGGGTTGCAATTGTTGAAGTTTGAGCTTGGGGTTGGACCCCCATTTTTTATAATGGAAAACCGCAATTGTCGCAATTGTCGATAGTATGTCCATCACGGAGATTCGAACCACTGACTCCAAGTACGAGAATCAGCTGCATTAGCAATGCATTACGTTCCAATCTTACAAATACAAGTTTTGAAAATTATAAAGTGACCTCTGGGCTGGACTGCTACATACATTACATTCAGTAAAATACTTCTTTTTTTAGGGGTGGTGGCAACACATACAAGTTGTTTTAAGTGTATATGTTACCCCCAAAGGTGTGTATGTCCGTTTTATTTTTATCCATACATTCACATGGATACACATAAGAAAATTTGTTTTAGCAGGTTATTTTTTCCCTCTTGTTTCTAAAGGGTAACTCCTCCATCCTATGTTAATTCCCTAGTATTCGAACTATTCCCTTTTTCGTTGTGACCATTGCCATTGGTCTCCTGAGTCACATGTATGATTTATGTGTATTGCTATATGTTGTGAATGATATAGATTTTAGTGTTGAGACGGCTTTTTATATCAAATCTTTATCCCGGTTGTCTTTTCATGTTTTATTTGGACTTTACAAACATTTCTTTTTTCTTTGTCATTTACAAATGTTGTGGGAAACAGTGTGTTGTATCCTATTTGAATATTTAGTAGATAAAATTAAACGTAATTCCTAATATTTTTATTGCATTCATAGCAACGCGTAAAGACCGCGACCTATATATTGCTCTGCAAATTCCAATCTCATCCCGACGACGGCCATTTGAAATGTATCGAATTCAATAATTTCCGGTCCCAATTAACGCTTCATCTACACATGTTACGCAATTACTTGATTTACCAGACATAATGCTTGTATCTGAAGACCACCAATTTTACACAACACTAGCGTTATCGACCCTAAATCAATGCAACGGTAAGGACATTTTACATTGTAATATCCGCCCTACACTCAAACCCTTGTCTCAACCTGAGTGTATATCAATAGTCTATTCCAGGATGATAAGAGTAATATCCATCAGACCTGTAACTTCCGTTTCATAACAAACCGAGTCGTGCCACATATTTTAGACATCTCCTCAAATCAAATATTAGTTTACCTTATGGACGAAATAATACTTGATTGTCAAAATCAACATCGCATTGTTAAAGGATGTCGTTTTTATATCATGAATATTCATTGTCACTGCGCAGTTGTTACCACATCTGTGACATATGACGGACATATCACTACTTGTTCTGACAATTCGACTGAAGTTACCCAACTTCACCCAATTAATCTAGCACTTTTACAATAATTTTTTAACTCCACACATTTAGCAGCCATTTTAGGTAATACATCCTTTGACTATCTCTGTACCCGAATTCAAACTATATGAACATCAAATGTCGCAATTCCTTGCTACAGATAAGGAGATTGATTTAAGTCTTAAGAAAGTAGCGGCACGTGCTAAAAGCGATCAAAGAATCTTTTCTTCCTTAGCAGAAACAATGTCGAGTGGTGAAATTTCAGTTGATGATGATTCATGGTTTGATTCCAAATCTATTATGACTAAAATTAGTCTATCTGTGTCTATTCTGAATACATTGGCAATTGTTTGGCTCATATGGCGATTCAGAACATTGTGGACGGCACTCTGACTTGTTCATGCGACAAAAGCAGAATCTACAGTCCATTTCCAGTATACCATAGCACCGACAACCATTGTTCCTGATTGGTTTACTACTGTTTCTGATGTACTCACTTGGGATCATTTGATCTTTTCAGTTTCAATTATGACGTTTGCAATTGCTCTTGTCCAAGTCTATAAATGGGTTACTCAGTCCAATGCGCGAACTAAACTTCGTCTTGAAATTACTACAGGAGTTCAATGCGTAATTGTTGACATACTTCAGCTTGGTCTGTGTCCTTCATATTGGAACATTACTGGACCATTGATGATTGAAAACCTTCATGTCACTGGTTATCTTCGACCTCGATTACATGTTACATGGACAGGTTTTAAGCTCACCTAAGTAAACACTAACTTCGAACTAACCATACCAGCCTCTTTCAGTATTCGTTCAATTTTTAGCAAGCCTTTCTGTGCACACGTTATTTGGACACACCATGATATTGCGTTTCCACTACGTGCTGACGGAAGTATTTCAGAATGTTCTCCTCGAACATACCCTTCCGTGCCAGATAGATAGAATAACAACAAGTATGATCGTTGATTTAGATTACACGTATTAATTCCGCTTTTATACCTCTTTTATTCCATTAAAAGACTAAAACATACTTGGGACATACAATTTATCTATTTATCCCTTTTGTCTTTTCAAAATCAGACGGGCCTAGTTTAGAGGTAGGTTTTGTAGAATTGAGTGTTTAGTATAATTTAAAAAAAATAAAAAAAATTCAATGTCATACTATGTTGTTTCATAGTATCTTATGAAGGTATTCAATGCTGTGAAGTTTTATCCCCATTGTGTTTTTTTTGGGAATTTTATCACGTATTTTGCAATGTACTCTTTATTGTAATTTTTGAATTTGACTGAGTATTGTCCAATATACCTTTTTAAATGTATTTCTTGTATTTTGCAATATACCTTTTCATTGTATTTCTTGTATTGGCCATATTGTATTTCTTGTATTTTGCAATATACATTCTCATTGTATTTTTTGCATTTTACCTAGTATTTTGCAATGTATTTTGCAGCGTTTTACATTGTATCTTTAAACTTTGCGAAAATGTCTCGCAATATTTTTTATCATTGTATTTTTGATCTTTCACCTTTTACCTTGTTTTGATGAATGTAATTTATTTTCTTTTCGAGCCTCGAGGACTCGGCTCAAATGACCCAGAGGGTATTGTTAGGATAGATTTTTTAGTAAAATTAACAAGATTGCCATTTTCTTTAAATTGTATTAAAGTAATGTTTTATTCATTTATATTAAAGTAAGTTTCTAAAATATATTAAGAGCAATTTAATTTTTTTTTTAAAGCACAACTATATAGAATGAAAATAGTTGCTGCGCAAGCGAAAAAAGGCAATGTATTTCGCCGCACTACATAAAACCAGTAAAGATAACTAAAAGCTTTGCCAATGTACAATATGTGTGGAACTATGTTACAAAAAAACATTATACATGCCATCTCGCTGATTCAGCTAGAACTCCTAGATTCTATCAGTAAAAATATATATTCTGTAACCCAGACATTGGCGAATTTCCAATTCGGTTAATAGAAGTGGGTTAACCTTTCTCTAATGAACTTCTAGTGACACAAAACAAAATGGTTCTCAACAAACGGATACCCATATTTGGTGTGACGACGCCAAACGAATATAAATAAACCACAAGACTAAGGCTTAACTTATGTCTTATGACGTAATTCAAACTAGTTTCTACCTGATGAAGAGTAGACATCTTTGCTGGCCGGTACACTAAGGGTGTGACCTTCTTTAACCTTGACATGAGCCAAATGCGTATAAATAGTCGCGCACCTGGCTCAGGTCAGTACCTGCACCGGCAAGATAGCAAAATGTTTGTCTCTTTATTCCAGGTAAGAACTGTACATGTCGAAAACTTCTTTTAGAAATAAGTGCTTTTAATGTTTGAGATTTTAATGGTAACATTGATATGTTAGCAACATTGTTCACTTAATACTTTTATTTATAATATATTGTAATGGAATGTTTAAATGTTTTAAAGAATTCATATTGAATTATATTTATGTAATTTTATTGTAAAAGTTGAATTCGCTACCAACTTCTTGTTTAGATTTAATGTTGAAATAAAGTATTCTTTAAGCAAGAAGAATAATATCAAACAATATATTTTAGATCAATATTCTATTTTAAAAATGAGTAAAATACATTTCTTTAAATTTTATACTTTGGCTATCTTGAAATTGATCGAGAATTAACTATTTGTAAAATATTCTAAAATGCAGAAATTATACGAATGAATGAAGTTGGAAAGCTTAAAAAGGAAAATGTAATTTTATATGTATTTCATGAATTTTTATTATAAAGTTTTTAGATGTGTTTTTAGAATGTAGTAATATATGTTTTTTGATTATTTAAATAAAAGTATCTGCACCGGCAAGATAGCAAAATGTTTGTCTCTTTATTCCAGATACGATTCCGTACCTGAATTTTCCCCAAGACATTTCCATCATCTGGTGACATCCTTTATCTAGGAACTCATTCTTTTCTTCTTTCTATCGTCCTGAGTTCCCAGTATGTGTTTATGAGAACAAACAGTAGTTCTTCCCACAAAAATTCTCATAAAATTTTTATTGCGTGTTCATGTGTGTCGTTTTTCCTAAATTTAAAATAAGGATGGTTAATCTTCCTACAGTGAGCCACATTTTTTTGGTTACTTTTCATGTTTCCCATGTGGTTAATTAATTCCATACTTCTTTTATTATCCAAAATTGAATAATATATTTATCATTTCTAAAAAATGGGTATATAATATCCTTTAAACCCCGTGTTTTGTGTACTGTACGATTGTTTGTCCATTTACTGTGTGTGAAGTTTTCCAGGGGCCCTCTCCCAGACTTGTTCACTTCGCGTAGAGCCTTGTTTACGCCCCCAACATGGCTCACACACATGGCCCTGTTTCATTTACATGACCTGTAATCTAAGGGAAAAAATAAATAAAATTAAAATTTATATATACCCTAATCATTATTTTACAATTCCTTAAATTCCAATGGTGATTACTTGATCAAACGATAGCATACTGCTTGTTATAAAACTTGTTATATGATTTTAAAAAAAATAATTCAGATTTCTATCAAAGTATAATAGTTTTCTTTCGGTATTTACCTTGGTTTTTTCTGTTATTATCCCCCCCCCCCCATATTTAACTCTCTATATGTCTCTCTCTCTCACACACACACTTTTTTTAACATTGTACTATTTACATGGTAATTGGTGTAAGGAACATTTTTGCACAGTGGACATTTTGGCGATACTCTGATCATATACCGTGTCACCGCGACCTCACATGTCAACCATGCACCATGCATGTATTTGAAACAGATGTTTTGCATTTAAAAAGATTTCTCTCATGATCGGTAGTTGGAGCATAGATTTGAATAATTAACGGGAGATGCTTTCAGATGAATGGAGATGATTCTGCTAGATATGGGGCAGCATTCAAGTAGATATCCCTTGATGGCGTTGTTAACAAGGAAGCCTACTCCATTTATAGATTTGTCTAATTCTCCACTATATCAGAATATATGCCCAGGTTCAGTTTGTATTCTCCTAGGGCTTTCCATATGACTTCACAGAGTCATAGACTATGCCACGTGTAGTGTTCCAGCTCATGTGTTAACTCTTGCAGTCTTCTAATTTGCGCCAAAGTTTTAATGTTCCAGGTGGCGATGGCGATGTTGATTTTATGCAAAGTAACAGTAGCACACTTGTCACCGCCGTCCTGGTGTACAACGGCAGGCGCGGTCATTGTTGACCCTGGCGACGACCGATTCTGTATAGTAACTTAAGATTTGTCCAGCATTATCAGTGTGTGGTCGTTTGGCGGAGCCCATCCCTCTCCAGATCAAGGAGTTGCCAGAAGGGGATGTAGCACATCGTTTCCACTCTGGTATTTCTTATAGAGTTTACGACCTTAGCCATTGGCTAACCCAAGCCTTCCTCCAAGGCAGCAGGAGACTCGTGTATGGGTGGGTGAGTTCATTTCCAGAGCAGATAAAGCATCTGCCACTGCCCACGGCAGAATTATCTCTCTTAATAATAAAATATAGACATTTTACACACCAACAATAAAGGTATTAGAATAAATATCCCGATATTCTTGTGACTGATATCATCTCTCTTTACTCCTACTAATTACGATACAGATAGTTAAATTATTGTATCTGAATGACTACACAAAATACAATTAAATAATGCTATACAGGAACAAGCGAGACGCTTTAACAATACTTAAATATTATATATATATATATATATATATATATATATATATATATATATATATATATATATATATATATATATATATATTTTCGTAACACCGATTTGTATTTCTTATCTGCTACACGCTGAACTGAAGGCGCAGAAAGAAATATCCATATATTTGCCGGCTGCACTTATAGATAGAAGTATTATTTCTTCGCCTGTGTCTGTATTTACAGATTTGACAACCACAGCAAATTTACGGTATTTAGTTTCGCCGAATTGACAATTTTGCTTTGTGTAACAAGTAAATTAATTAAATTATTATTTTTCGGATTTGACTCAATATGATCGATCATAAGACCTTTTTCGACTACTCCATTATAACACTCTAATATAAATGTATGTGAGTAATACTTTTTCTTCCCATTAACACTAAACAATAGATAAGCAGATGTACTATTAACATGACAGACTGTTTTTTAAATTTATCGACAGTTACTAATAACCCCATACGAGATGCCTCATAATTCTTGATGATAGGAAGTTTTTCTCCATTTACATAATATTATTTGTTTAAATCATTATTTTTAAACCTTGCTCAATGGTATTTTGGAGTTTTTATAACTGTGTCATTATTGTCGGTGTTATTTTTTAAAAAAATATCATAATTAATATCTTTTCCAGCTTTCTGTACTTTGTTACCACATGTTAAATGGACTCCTGAACAAATTGTTGAGAAACATACACTTAAAACAATAATTTGGGATGAATTATGCACTGTTTTATTAAATGTGTTAAAATTTTATTTGATTACCTAGTTATTGTTAAAGAATACCGCCGTGATAATGTGTGGCGATTACTGTCAACCACCACTGTTTGTTAAATTGTTTTTGCACGAATGTTTTTGTTGTTGGTAGATTATTATGATGAGATAACTAATGATGATAGAGCGTTTGATCCAGAATTAAAAGAACTTTAGAAATTAATCAGATTACATTCAAATAAAATTCAGTGTGAAATAATGTGTGGAATAATTTCAGAAACTTCTATAAATGACTTTTGGGATAAAAGTAGACCAATCGATTTGATAGTGTCAAGTAGAAATATAGTTTGTGATACACTTGAATAGAAATTATTTATATTACGAGAGACGATTTCAAATCGACCTGTACCATTATGTTATCTCCCAGCCGATACACGCACACAAAACTTGAAGTTGATATACCAGGATCGATTGCCTGATCACGATGAATTGCAGTATGTCCTCGTCGTATATTGACGTTTTTTCATCAATGCCGACACTGCACCCAGAAATTCTTTGTCAGGGTCAACCTGTAGTAGCTGAGGCCATCATACACCATTATGTTGATTAATTCATTCAAACGCAGAAGCAACTTCAATTGTTGTCTTGGTTGATAACGGCTCTGCTTCTTTATATCTACTCGCAACGTCAACGCGTATTTGTATGTGCACTGACGTCTACCAATTTTGATAGTATCGTTTGGTAAAAGAAAAATATCAGCCTGGTGAACTTCGTTAGGAACACTGACCCTGGTGAACTTCGTTAGGAACACTGACACCAAAATGTGTGTACTGAATTTGTTTAGGTGGTAGATAAATTTATCATATTGCCTGTCGTGATAACCAATTTGTAGCAAGAGAACATGTAACACTTGCTGATAGGCAAGTTGACTAATTGTAGCTTTACAACTTCAAAATTTTGGGCTATAATAAATCAATGTCATTATTTTATAAATGGATGATTAATTACCAGCCCTTAATCCTAGTTTACCTATCCTCGCAGATTTGACTAAGAAGCTAGCAAGTTTTCGTCGAGATTTACATTTTAAAGAATGTAATGCATGAATCAACTTCACATCTGCAATATAGTGTTGTTGTAAATCTTTACTTTTATAAGCTACATCATGAATATGATACGCTTTATCAATATAATTTATTGGATATTCTCTAGGTTTTTGGTTGATCTCGTTTCCAAGTCCAATATCAAGTCTTGTACCAGGACCACAATAATTATATAGAGGAAGATTTTTTTTTTTTACCTGAATATTTAGCCCATAGAATCCCTGGAAATTTCGCCATTATTGCAGCAATATCACCACCATCCCTGATCCTATGTGGGAATTAATTATTTAATGTTGCAATATCACTGCCATCCAATTGAATTTTAGGTAAAAACAAACGAAAAATTATGTTACATATTGCACATTTTCCATCATATGCTATACTTTCATTTCTTGTAACCAAAATAAGTAATTGGAGTTTTAACTCAACAATGTAAGCAATATATTCATATATATGTAATATGCATGTAACTGATTTCTCAGCGACAAGAAAGAAGAACCATTCAAGCATCATCCCGCGCTACCAAATTCTATTTGAATGACAATAACAGGTTTATCTGGATCCGATAAGGCGTAATTATTACTTAATTACATAATGAGATGGCTTCAGTGGGATGTTGTATTTAGTAGCTCCATTGGTTGATGATCTGAGATGCTACGATGTTCTTAAAGATTTGAATGAAAATGTAAAATTGTTAAATGAAACAGCGATATAATCATTTCTATCACTGATACTGATGAAACACAGTGTTGATGATAATGACGGATTTATCAATAAGCTTGTAGTATGTGATGTTGTAATGCTGGATAAACAATCAAATCCGGCAGGAATATTTTCTTGAGGCAGACATAAAATCACTGATATAATTTATGTTACACAGCGATATAAACAAGTTCTGAACATGATCCGAGATAACTGATATTCTTCCAGTGTTTACATTTAAAAAACCGTATTAAAAATTACCACTGGAAAGTGAAGTGTCCATCAAAGTTGTTTACCACGAGTGTTTACCAGTAAGCATATTATTTCCATTTTTGTTTGTTACTTGTTTAGGGTCAAATAAGTAACATAGAAAAAGTGAAAAGAAGCTTTGTAAAATATAACAAATAATTTATTTCCCTGGAATAAGATTGTAAATTTGGAGAAAGAACTTAGTCTTAAGAATCAAATACAAATATAATTCAAGTATAATCCACAAATTCAATTAAAAAAGTCCCAGAACTGAAATGTTATAATCAATTAAAATATTCTTAGACTAATAGATTCAATTTTGAGTCCTGTTGGAAAATCTGAGATGGAAGACGATGTATACTGGTCTGTTTTGTGCTTATCTACAGTTCCCTGTAGAAAAACAAATATTTAACAATCGATTTTGGAAAGCCACATATAGTTTTGATAAACTGTCTTTGTCTAAGAATTCTGTATGAACACATCAAATACTACTACTACTACTACTAATAATAATAATACTAATGATAAGGACTTTGTATAGCACCTAATCTTTAGAAGCTCTTAAAGTGCTTACGCTTTACAACATCTATAGACAAATAACTACAATTTTTTTTCTTCTTTTAGAGATCCGAATTAATTCTTTAAAATCAATCTGGTCTGAAGAAAAGTTGACATGGATTCAACAACTCTGTTACAACAAAAGAAAATGACTGAACCTCATTTGTAAATGCCCAAAAACTAGAATTACTTCACTAACACAAAGAGTATAGTATTCTAATACACAGATTCAAAACAATCTCCAAATTGCAAAATCAAGTAAGTGGGGAAAAAGGAGTCACATGATCATTTATATCAAGTACAGTACTCTTAAGATGACCCTGATGAAAAACAAATAATTCACATTGAAAGAATAAGTTGTTTATTTCTTCACTAGTGTCGTCTTGACAACAAATCATTTGATTTTAAAACTGACAAATAATTAAATATATATTAAATCAGATATAGGTAACACGTTCAAGTTATAAGAACCAATAGTTGTTATAATAGTTTTGTTGGGCTCTGGAAACAATTTGATGCAATAAATGATTTAATTTGTTTTCCTTTTCCATACGCATGTGTGTATATATATATATATATATATATATATATATATATATATATATATATATATATATATATATATATATATATATATATATATAATTTGCATTGTGTGATTGACCTTTGTTTGAAAATTGCAGGTAGGAGTTTGGGCCTACATTACTAATGGCATTTTCTTCAATACATATTTACATGGATTTGAGTTCAGAACAATGGCCTTCATATCGGAAATTCCTGTTCTACCTGATATTTATGTTCTTTACTAAAATAAAAGTAAAAGACTTGATCTTGTTTACCATATAGGAAACAACTTTTTGACCCTCATTCCAATTCTCTTACTGTGTCTTAAGTTTTTATATGCCGGTTATGTACATCATAACTATTCATTCCTATCTTAACATCTGTCTAGTGTAGTTGTGTGCAGTTTTAATTTGAGAATTTCTTTAAATTATTCGTTGGAACTACACAGTACTCACTGGTACGTTTTAACTAAACCACAATTTGGGATTATTGTAAATTCATTTCTGAAATGATGGAATGTATCACTGTGATACATCAAGAATGTTAAGTCATCACCACACTCCAGGCTATTAGTACCTCAGTACATTCAAGATTGGAATTCAATCAGAATACTCAATAACTGTGAACTTGTGGTAGAACGTTTAGGACTATTGATGATTTAATTCACAATACTGAAAGTTTATAAAAAAAAATTGTCATTCTATATTCAAAAGAAGAAACAAAATATTTGTCAAATTTTACTGAATGTTTTGGTTTTTATTCTTTTCTGTTCCTTAGTTTGAGACTAACAAGGTATATATATATATATATATATATATATATATATATATATATATATATATATATATATATATATATATATATAGACACACACATGCATATACATACATACACACACACACACACACACACACACACACACACACACAAAGAACTTATAACTCTCCATCAATCCAACAAATAAATGTCGACATTTATTTCACATGTCTGAGATCAGCAAATAAAATACAATAACATTCTTTGATGGCATTTTGATGTCTGACATGTGCAAGTAAGCCCCCAAACCTGTAATGTAACTAGACTTCTTGGTGTCTTGCTGTGCATTAGCTTTCAGGTAGTTGGCTACTCCTGACCAGAAACTTGCTATTTTATTTTATTATCTGAGTTTACTATCATTATAATTCATGTTATCATTATTCCTGTGTCTTAACAGTTGTGTAAATGTACACCATCCACATAGATTTTGTTTAGTTATTACTTTACAAACCTAGGGGCCCTGAGTGGCCTAAAGCGCTCTCCATTATGGATCACTGCCATCTCACCTGTCTGCGTGGGTTTGAGTCTAAGATTCAGCTAATGTAGTTATGTAAGAAAACTTGCCAGTAGCTTCTCATGGGTCGGTGGTTCTTTACGGGGGTTTTCCTCGGGTTCTTCCTCCACCAATAATACTGGCTGCCATGTATAGCCTATCGTGTGCTGAAAAATGATGCTAAACCCTAAAACACACAACTATCTTTTACTCTGAAGTGAGTGCCAATTTCTTCCACTTACTAATTGGCAAGTGTACTACTACATAATAGACATTGAGTGATTCATGGCAGTGATGGAAGATACCATTACCAAATGTGTGTTGACAAAAGACGAGCATTTGCTAGAATTGTTTTTAGGTTCATCCCAAGAGTCTTTTAGTAATGAATGTAATTACTTAATCAGATAACGAGTTTCTGGCACATGTGGATTAATGTGGCTTCCTACTAATAAAAACACCAACTATGAAAATATATGTTGATAAAATGAGCTCTCTGCAAATGGTACTGACAGTAACAATTTAGCTATCGAATGGTTGTTCCTAGATACAAATATAAAAAAGTTCTATAATATTTTGTTAACATGATCATTTCTTTTTAAGATCCTTTTTGTTACCCAACTGGGCATTCACATTGGGAAAAATGGTTGTCCAGCATTAATGTTTGGTTAATTTTTTAACCCATGCTCCTTAATCACTCTTGAAAACTCACTTGGTTACCACAGATACGATTTTTTTAGCCTTGACATTGACATAATTGTAAAAAGCTGATCATCAAAAAGATGATAATAAGACAAAAAATGATATTCAATAGCAATTTTTTGCTATCCCTGCATCACCAAACAGAAAACTTCAATCTAAAAATTCAGTTTATTTATCAATATAAACCATAAACATTAATCAGATCAGCACATTTTTCTACAAAGAAATTGAACATAAGACTTATTGTAACATGTCTTCAAGATTGTAATTAACTATATACATACAATAACACATTCACATCACATGCTTATGTCTTTTTTGTCAGTCATATCTCACCAAAGTAATTATGCATTTCAATCTCTTGTAGATTATTTTAACAAAAGTCATCGCATTTTTTGTATTTATGTTGAGAAGTCTCTACATCTGAAATGCTGTACTGTGCTGATGTGAAAGGTTAAATTTCACAAGCGGATACACCACAGACATATCTAGGAAGCCGGCAATTCTTTCTTAGATTCTTCTGCTGGGATATTGAAATCTAAGAACTTCTCCTGCTTTACTGCAAAAATGGTGTAGAAATCTGTGTTCTGTTAAGGAAAAAAACACCAAATAAAAATACATTGCAACATGCAACTGTAAACCACTTTTTCTTATAAGCAGGAGCATTGTATTCAAAAAGGCAGAAATAATTTATAACTAATTTTGATATGATATATTTTTTTACTTTACAATATTTTTTCAATCAAAATGTCACCGTGACAACAGCTGTCACACAGAACAAGTTACTGATACATATACACAAACACACACGGAGCTCATGCACACCTGCCAACCCTATCAAGACAGTCATGTAGCTCATCCAGACCTACCAACCCTATCAAGACAGTCATGTAGCTCATCCAGACCTACCAACCCTATCAAGACAGTCATGTAGCTCATCCAGACCCACCAACCCTATCAAGACAGTCATGTAGCTCATCCAGACCCACCAACCCTATCAAGACAGTCATGTAGCTCATCCAGACCCACCAACCCTATCAAGACAGTCATGTAGCTCATCCAGACCCACCAACCCTATCAAGACAGTCATGTAGCTCATCCAGACCCACCAACCCTATCAAGACAGTCATGTAGCTCATCCAGACCTGCCAACCCTATCAAGATAGTCATGTAGCTCATCCAGACCTGCCAACCCTATCAAAACAGTCATGGAGCTCATCCAGACCTACCAACTCTATCAAGATAGTCGTGTAGCTCATGCAGACCTGCCAACCCTATCAAGACAGCCATGTAGCTTATGCACATCTGCCAACCCTATCAAGGCAGTCATGTAGCTTATCCAGACCTGCCAACTCTATCAAGACAGTCATGCAGCTCATACACACCTGTCAACCCTATCAAGACAGTCATGTAGCTTATCCAGACCAACCAACACTATCAAGACAGTCATGCAGCTCATGCATACCTGCCAACCTATAAAGACAGTTAAGGAGCTTATCCAGACCTGCCAACCTATCAAGACAGTCATGTAGCTCATCCAGACCTGCTAACCCTATCAAGACAGTCGTGTAGCTCATCCAGACCTGCCAACCCTATCAAGACAGTCATGGAGCTCATCCAGACCTGACAACCAATAAAGACACTCAGTAAGGCAGTTGATTTTTTCTCACAAGTCTGACAAGTTTTCACAAAGCTGTAACAAATCACTGTCATTGTACTGTCATATACTGCAATTGTTAAGTTGGTAAACATGTACTTAAAAAAGTTAAGTATCTGAAACTGATGCTGGGATAGTAAACATTATATTCAACTGAAAAATTTGTAAAGTAATATGGTGTTCTTATTTACATCAAAGAAAGCTGCCCAAACCTGAGTTCCAAACTCTATGAAACTCATTGGTATGTTGCTGTCTCACAACATGACAATTCTTCTAATTTCTTTTCCCTGATTTCACTTGATGGTTATCACATCTCCTACCACGAGACAATGTCAAATCAATCGGTGATGTTCAATAAACATATTTGTTCGCAACAATCTGAAAATTCATTTGGATTCTTCTTTAATGCTTATTATCACCTTTGAAGAGGTTTATTTTCCTTTTCATCTTCAACATTGCTTGCTGGAGGATATTACTGCTGGTTCTGTACCAATGAATGTAATCCAAGTTGTTTTGCAGAGCATTCTTTCCTCTCATAATCTGCTGGTGATACAAGAGTTAGATTTTGACATTCCTAGAATTGAATTAAAGGTATTTGTCTATTCTTTAGAATTTGAGAATTGTGGTGAGGTTGTCTGCATATTTTTGGTAACAGTGCACTGATGATGATCTGGTAGTGAAATCTGTGACCCAATCCACAGTGCTTTATTTCAATTCCAGCCTCTCAAAACAATTCCAGATAACTTATGACAAGAACTTTACAGCCAGTTCATCTCTGAAGGTGCTTTAGAATAAGATGATTTATTATCATTTGGACACACAGGAAATTCAGTACTGAGGAACAAATATTTATATATAGTAATATGAATTGTGACCAGAGTCCTATAATCAACTGTTGATCATGCAGATGCTTTGCATTAAAAAATATGTGCAGTTTAAAGTGTCTGAGGTACTCCTGTAAACTTTGGTACTCCACTGAACATAATATGAAAGCTGGATCCAAATCCATCAAAGATAATCCAATTATCCAGGTCTTACAACAACAATCATATAGCTTTTGCTTATATTCCCAAAGTCAGTATTTTAAAGGTTATTTTCCTAAGTCTTATAAGGGTTGGCAGCTCTATTCATCTGAATAAGAAAGAAAAAAAACCACAAAAAGTCAAACTGTACACTGAAATTAACAAGAAAAATCATTCTGAAAAGAAAATTTTACTTGATGTATATAAATAGATGTACACATTTTGATGTCTTTACACATACATTTTGCAGTAAAATACTTCCATAGCCTCAAAATCCTGTTTATTAATAAAAAACACATGGGTTTTGGACTATTTTAAAGTGGAAGAAATACGATCGATAGATATTTGCTTAATGAAACAAAGTAATTAATGTCCTTACAAATGTAATCTATTTTTATATCCTTCCAACCCCACATCTCTATTTTGACATTTACTTGTACTTTCATTTTATATTTATAGCAAAAGATTCCATGGATGCTGATCTGTATTTGAATGTCTGCAATATTAGTAATATTAACCAGCTTAACCTAGAGCACAGAATACAACAAATAGCATACTGATTTTGGACTAATCTAAATACCTTTAAAATCCTTCATTTTCAAAAAATGACACAGAATACAGAGAGTAACAAGTGTTCCAAACGAATTCCAAAATGATGAATGTGCTGATGTACCAACATCCTTGAATACTCTGATATAACAAAAATCTTGAAGTATCTCAAATTCACAATAGTGTAATCCAGAATGTCCCTGAATGAATTCACAATAGTTCCAAAATATTGTTTTCATCCAAACATAAATGAGCACTTTGTACTTCCAAATAATAATATGACAAAATAATTACTCAAATTATAACTCAACACAATTAAAGTTGATTCCCTGAAGACTTAACATTACGACTGGAATGAATAATCTTGCTGATCTGAAGCTTTATATACATCTTATTGGACCTATGTTGCTATAAGATTTTCTGAATAGACTCCATTATATTAATGGAAAATTACCCCAAACTGTCGTGAACTCAAACCCCCAAACAACCTGTTTACAGTTTACTAATAAGACAAAAGGCAAGTATGCAACAAATCTTTTATCACCAATCATGAACAGGGGCCCCATGTGGCTGAGTGGTCTAAGGCCCTCTCCATTATGGATCACTGCCATCTCACCTCTGTCTGCATGGGTTTGAGTCTAAGATGTGGCTAATGTAGTTATGGGAGAAAGTTTGCCAGTAGCTTCTCGTGGGTCGGTGGTTCTTTCTGGGTTCTTCCTCCACAAATAATACTGGCAGCCATGTATAGCCTATTGTGTGCTGAAAAATGGCATTAAACCCTACAACAACAACAACTACAACCAATCATGAACACAAAATAAAAAAATTATACGTAACAAGTTGGACACAGCATATATCCTTAGTGAGTACCAAGTGAATATGCAAAGTGTTCTGTTAATCTCCTCTGTTTGCACATAATTTTCATATTTAATGATTGCATAATTGCATAATTTAAAATTATACTATGAAGATAAAAAGTTACCATGAACATAACGAAAGCCCCCAAATTATGCCATACAGATGCTTTTGAAATCTCAACAAAATCATAATAATGATACTCTATTTTCTTTACAAGATTTATGTATACAAGGATATAAGAAATCTATATTGTCTATTGTACTAGATCCCTTTATGTATTCTACTTTGTTTTTAAAGAACACTTCTTAATAACTAACCCACTGTGTTATATTATCATATAAAATCTTGATAAACATTACAATATTAATTTGATTTTCTATACTCCTACCCTAATGTAATGCCACCCCCCCACCCCATAACAGAACCAGCCCCTCCAACCCTTGGATGACTAGAGAGGTCTTTGTTGAATTGACATACAAACAACAATAAAGTTTTAAGGCAATACACAAAGTAGCTTCGGAAGGAGAAGTGATAAAATTCTTTTGATAACTGACAGACTGAAATGGACTATAGACAACAGATCATGTGAACTGAGGAATGCTCAAATCTGTTTAAGCTGAAGCATGTTTCTTTAACAAAACAAAAAATCCCAAATCAAACTAATATTGAAGAAAATGATTAGATAGCCTCATTTCATTAAAAGATACTTTTACATGATGTTACTGGCTTTGGTATTGTGGGCTTCCATCACATTCCAGCAAACTGAATTGTGGGTCATGAAACATAAAAACACATCCATTTTCTTGTGTCAGAATTTGAATCCATTGGGATAAAGATGTCTGAGCAAGCATAGTCCGACTAAAGTTATTTGAATTTGAATTTGTGGAAAAGTGTCGATATAAGTTGCCAAGTGTGTGAGATATTCCTAAAAATTTGGCCTATCTTTCCCATCAACAAACACAGATAACATGCGAAACAATGCCATATAGTCAGTAATATGGTGACTGAACATAAAGATCAGGGTAGATGTCTTATATTGTAGAGTTATTGGTAACCCAGTTGAGGACATCAGGAATTCAGTACATGTGTATAAGGCAGAACGATGGAGCACAAATCAAGGATAAAAACAAAGCTGGAACTGTTTACAATTGTTTACAGCAATGGCAGTGAATATAATGGCACTGTTCTTATAAACTTCAGTATCATCTTTCTTATTGGAGTATTTTCTATCACATTAGATTGGTTAAAAAAAACAATTAAGGTCGATTAAATTTTGATTGGTAAGAAAAATATTCATAAGCGCAGTAAACTTATGCTGTTATTGTTTCATTCTATCCATGAGAATGATTTCATATGACATAATTTCCCAAAACGATGTGTATACTCCAACACTATTATTGCAGGCTCTATATTATTGCAGCAAACTTGATTTTCTGATCAATTTTGGACACGTGTCTTCTAGTGGTTTGTTTACTGAGGTAAAGCTATAGCAAGTAAGGATTCAACTATCTGATAGCACAATTTTCTCTAATATGTCAACATTTTTTTACAATGAAATAGACTGAACATCACTGTTTTGGAAAGTGCATGCAATTCTGTTGATCAACTCCTGTTGAACTTGCTATACCTGCATTGGCTTTGATTACGAAACATATTCAATGTCATGTTGTATGAGAAAATTTATTAACAATTCCTGCTTCATGTTTATAAATGTCTTCTGATAGAATTCTATGTACTTTTGGTAATGTAATTACATGTTATATAATATGTCTTTAGAATGATTCTAAAACACAGAAACTACCTCTTCATGAATTAGTCTTTTGTATTATGGTCAGTTACATCCTTTGAAGAATTTTGCTGCATGGCAAGAAACTGTTTACAACTAGCAGTGATGTCATTGGTCAGCTTAGGCTTAGAGGCTGGAAACACTACATTCATCACTTTGGTAAGAGGAGATCAAAGGAAAGTTGGAGAAACCAGACCGATCCAAAAGCTGAAGTTGCACGCTCATTAAAAGGGAGTTATAGGAACTTCGGATGAGATTGGAACAAAGAATTCTGAGGTAAAATATCTCTTCAATCAACCACCATATCCTGTTGAATTTACATTTACGCACTTGGAGTGACAAAGATTTTTTTCTCATAGGAATAGACAGAGGGAAAGTCATAAAAACTTCAAATTACAAGTATACAGCAATAACAAAACGGTTTTACTACGTACAGAAATAAATATTAAGTGCCGCAATAACACAGCTTACCTGGCTACCCGATCCTGAATTTGGTCTACTGTAAATTCACGCACAGTTATAAATTGCTTGGAATGTGCAAACCGTAAATACTAACAACATCGAAATAAAAAATGAATTTTTAGTTTTTTTTTTATACAAAATGACACATATTTTAGAGTTAGTTAAGACGTCGAGTAAAAATCTATATATTCTTTCAAGATCACGCACAGCATAAAGCCATAATGTGAAGGATACAAATTCCAAGGACAGTTGCTCCGATAAAAAGCCCCATTTTTCTTGCTTTGCCTCTTGATGAAGAAGTATACGATGCTCTTGCTGTATTCATTCGCTCAATTTTTTTCACAAAATACTTGTCAGTTTCATTCAAGTTCTGAAATACTTTAGTCATATCCACTTTCGGCATTCGGTCCGCCATTGCTGCTGTTCTTGTTTTGTGATTTTAAGATTAAAGTGATGCCTCCACATTTTCGGAGCACCAGCTGAACAGATTTACAGATTGTATCCAACTACAGATTACGCATGTTTGTATTATATTTTCAGTGTTCATTAATATTAAATCCCTTCATTCATATTTCTGCTGTTGTTTCTAAAAAAAAATCATTTCTCGCTTTTTTCATTTTTTTTTCTTCAACATATCGTTTATTTTATTCTTGTATTCTTTCACTTATGCATTATTCTTCTAAATTTTATTCTTTCACTAATTTTGCAATTTTCTTTCTTTATTTATTCGTGGACTACATAGTCTATGTTAATTTATGTAGATTCTATTTTTAAGTCCCTCTTAGTTATTGATACATCACACCATATATTAATTTATATCTCATATACGTTGTTTCTGTCAGTCATGTGCTTGTGTCATCAATTAAAAGTCATCTATTTCTGCCACACATCGTTTGAACTAGTCCAAACAACGCTCACACTGGAACAAAGGTCAGTCCAATTTTCTGTCTCTACCGCCCTCCTCCGAGTAGAAAAAAACAAGCTGACTGAATGTCTCTTTTTGGAGCAGTTTCCAAATCTTTTGGAGTATGGAAATTCGATAGGTGGTAACCTTATTATTCTTATTATTATGCGTGTTTCCTTTATGCACACTGTGATGAGAGTTTTACTTTCACTTAATTTTCTTTTGGTGAGCTATGTTTGTTGGATTGTTCAATTTTTCCTATCTCTCCCAGTTCTGGTATATTATTTTCTTCCTTTGTTGGAAGTTTGGGGTCCGATCCTTTGTTGCCGAAACTTGTGAGATTTCCGGTCGTAGATAGTATTGTTGCAGAACATTTTCTGTTTGCAGTATTCTCTCCCCTATATTTTTTTCTGTCTGACGTATTCTCGCCCCTGTCTTTTTTCTGTCTGACGTATTCTCGCCCCTGTCTGCACTGAGTGAAGTTTGTTTAGGTTATCAGTTTGGATTTCTTTATTTTTCACGTCTTATATAAGAAGGTTTATTATGTTTGAATATTGTTTTATTAGGTTTTCATGGAAATTAGTTGGTTGATGCTTGAAACTTAACAAAATATACACGAGCTTTTCATCTCCATATCCTACCGCTCCGGTGGCATAGTGTTTAGAGCGTCCGCCTCGGATGCTAGAGGTTGGGGGTTCGAGGCCCGACTTTGTCATACCAAAGTCTTATAATAATGGTACTATCAGCTGCCTCGCTAGGCACTGAACATTAGGCGCTAGTGTTATGACTGCGTAACTGGGTGGGACATGATGCTAGATGTCTGCTGGTGCTAGATATCACTGTAAACTGCCACACTGCATGTGAAAATTGTCTCTCTCTCTCTCTCTCTCTCTCTCTCTCTCACACACACACACACACACATTTCCACATCTGTAACAATAGCAGCCTATGTATCTGACAAGAGTTTTAATGAAAGTAGCTACACATTCCTTTACGTCTGAAAAGTCTTTGAAGACTTTTTATATAGCTAAAACAACCTCTAAGGATCATTTCAGATATTTTTTTTCTTCACATATTTGTTTCCATTTGAACATCGTTAAGAGGCTGTGTTACATTTTGTAAAAATGGCATTCCGGTTGAACAAAACCAACAACTTTTGCCTCTTGTTCCTGGGAAAGTTATTCTTTTTGAAAAAGATTTTCCAAAAGACCCGGTGGAAGAGAACACCCCACCCTCGAGGAGAAGAAATAGATGAAAGAACCCACACTAATTCTTTGTGTCCGTTATATGCTAGGTCTGCATTATTGTCTTTGGAATTTGCTTTATCTTTGTTAGATTTGATTTCTTTAAATCAATTTATCCGAGCCCTATAATTGGGTTTTATCGTATCTCATAGAAAGTGGGCTTTGCAATACATACTCTTTAATTTGGTTTTGTATTATTAGCGTAAACTTAATCCAGGCTCGATTTATGACATCTTATGGATTAAGGTTATATTTAAATTATATTATTTGGAACTGGTCGTTGAAATAAAAGGGATTCTCGAGCGTCGTTGATTGTTCTAGTGAAGGTCGACATAGAGATGTAGATGTGTGTGTTTGTGTGTGTGTGTGTGTGAGAGAGAGAGAGAGAGAGAGAGAGAGAGAGAGAGAGAGAGAGAGAGAGAGAGAGAGAGAGAGAGAACATGCTATGTAGAGCACGAACATGCTCTCTATCCAAAAATAGTACATAAACACCCCACAGAAATTCAGATTACCTACCTGCTAGTGTACAACGACATATGAATGGATGAAAGATTTTATTGTTGTTGGATTCTTTCTGAAACAATTAGAACTGGTCGAAATATCGTTTGTTCTTTGTTTCGCTTTTTGTTGTTGAAAGTGTCTAATGCTACAAAATGAACAAATGGGTTCAATGCTTAGTTGCTGATGCTTATGTGACAAACTGTCGCAAATAGTTGAATAATTATATATTCTATATTTTAAAAACAATATCTGTATATAAAGAGCGTCTAATAAGCAATTAATCTTATTCAGCCATTTTGAGGCGACCCAAGCAAATCACGTGTATTGTTTTAATTATTGCCCTTTCTATTTAATGGCTTTAAAGTGTAAAGTTTGTAAACTTGAAACCAAGAAAATTTTGCAATTTCAGATTTCCACTCTCGTTACCATGCCGTTTTATCTAAAATATTGGAGGTTTTATGTTTAGCTTATTGGATATTCTAAGCCACTTAAGGCCATAATAATTGTATTCAGTACCGGTACATGCAAACGGAAATCGGACTTCTTTATTACGTACACACTTGTTGCCGTACCGAATTAACTACTCTTCATATATTTTTTCGTTGACTCCCCCCCCATCTCTCTCTCTCTCTCTCTCTCTCTCTCTCTCTCTCTCTCTCTCTCTCTCTCTCTCTCTCTCTCTCTATAAATATATATATATATATATATATATATATATATATATATATATATATATATATATATATATATATATATATATATATATATATATATATATATATATATATATATGCAGCAAAGAGGATGGACAGACCAAGTTTTCAAACAAAAATAAGGCTTCTATGGAAACCGAAACTATTTCAAACAAACCGAAACTATTTCAAACCGAAAATATTTCACAAAGAAGGCTGCTACACAGACAGAGTCTCCTTAGAAAAGAGGATGGACAGACCAAAATTATTTCAAACAAACCGAAACTATTTCAAACAAACCGAAACCAATTCAGGCAGACAAAAAAAAAAAAAAGAGAAATCCTTTAGGATTTTACGCTACACACCCGGCACTGATGTCGCTGCAGAGACGAGTTGTTTCAACCGAATATTTGACCAAGTCCGATACAATATCTTGATCTCGGGTCGTGCAAATTTATCGTTACAAATCCATTTGGAATTGACTGAGCGTGACTAAAGACACTTCTAAAGAGATTATAATCCATATCTCCACTGCAGCAAGTCTGGTGAATATTTCGTAGCGTATGTGTGTCTACTCCATTAAATACAGCAAGAATATTGCAGTTATCTCTGATCACTTTTGGTATTTGAATGTATCGTTGAGTGACATATATCACATCGGTAATTGTATGACTACCTCTCGAAAATATCCTAGCGGGATTCTTTTGATTGTCTGACATGACATCATCATATACGACTAAATTGTTAATACTTCCATCAATAACATCAATGCTCGGTGCTTCCTTGATATCGGTTATAAATTCAATAATATCCTCATCGATTTCCGATTTTGCTTTTTAGTTAAAATCCTTTAGCATCTCGTAACATCGCTGATCGTCTACACTCAGGGCTACTGAATGCAACTTGTCCCATTTCATCCATCTCGTTATCAAATTAAGTAGCAGTTGTGTCTTGCCACTTCCAGATGGTCCGATTATAATCATGCGAATAAAATTTGGTAGCGCTGCATGATGCTTAATTGGTTCTCGTGTTTTTGTCGCCGAAAATCAATTACATTCATGTTATTATAAATAAATTATTGATCTATATTGTGTGAAATGTAAGAAGCGTACTAGCACAAACGACTTGGCGACGATTACAACTAAAAATAACAGATCAGCACTTGCTGGTAAGTGTGTACAATGTGGTATAAAACAATTTAGGTTTGTTTCTATGAAATCTGGAGATGTTTTTTAAACAAACGAGGTGGTGATATTGCAGCCAAGTTAGTAAAACTCCCAGGGACATCATAGGCAAAATATCCAGGAGAAAAAATACCTTCCAGGATATAGTTATTGTGGACCCGGGACCAGACTCGATATCAGACTCGATGATCAAAACCAACCCCGACCCGTTGAAAACCCAATAAACGCCATTGATAAGGCGTGTCATGCTCATGATGTTGCTTATAAAAGCAGTAATCTGCAACATAGACATGACGCAGATTTGAAATTAATTCATGCGTTAAATTCTATCACTGATAAATCCTTCAAAGAAAAATTGGCTTCATGGTTGATAAAATCGGCGATGAAAAGTAAATTGATGTTGGGGGCTGGTAATTATTAACAACATGGAATCTATTTATTATTCTCCAAGAGGATACTGTAGGGGTAAATCAGCAATCATTAAACTCGCTAGCGCCGCAAAGGTGAAAAATACTACAGCAGCGGATTAGTTATCCAAACAGGCGATATGGCAAATTTATCTACCACCGCCTAAACAAATTAACTTCTCGCATTTTGATGTCAGCGCACCTAATCAGGTTCATCAGGCTGATATATTATTTCTGCCGCATGATGATGTTTACAAGTATGCGCTAACCGTAGTTGATGTTGCGAGCAGATACAAACAAGCAGAACCTCTAAAGGCAAAATCATCAACTGAAGTGGCTTCTGCGTTTGAAAGGATTTATCGAAGGGGTCCTCTGCATTGGCCAAATCTATTACAAGTTGATCCTGGCAAGGAATTTCAGGGTGCAGTGTTATCAACAATGAAGCATCATAATGTCACCATCAGACGAGGACATACTGCACTACATCGCGATCAGGCAATTGTTGAACGATTTAATCGGACACTTGCTGAGCGGTTATTTGGATATCAATACGCGAAGGAGTTTATTCAGGATAAACGATCCCGTGAATGGGTCAAGAGATTACCAGGCGTAATTACCGCGCTGAATAATGAGATTACTCGAACAATTAATATGAAACCTAACAACGCGATTAAATAAAGTATATACCCGTAAAACCACAAAATGATTTTTCAAAACAACCAGTACTAGGCAATGTCACTGTCCGGTGTTTATGTGAACCAGGAGAGCTCGAAAGTGGCAAAAATAGAGCTACTGATCCTATTTGGAGTGTCATTACACATAAAATATCTAGAATAGCACGATCCACGGGTAGACCGTCAGCCTATAGGTTGGATTCAACTGCTCCTCAGCGAGGATTTACTCGGGAACAACTACAAGTGATACCCGAAGATACTCAATTACCGCTGCGTGGTCTTAACTAGCACCTCTGCGTCTGTTGCACTCAAGACAAGTCAGCATCACATTATCTCTGGCATGACCAACACTGCTATTGTTTCTGTCTACGGTAAATTGGCAGGGGTCTTTATCCGACCAACACCAACGCATTATACAATTATAACTCGCGCAGTGATTATTCTGTTGTTGTTTCAGTGTGATTAAGTTCGGCATCAATATCAAATTTTCTCGTATTTTTTTTGTCCTGCTGTTTATAACCAAAGAGTTTTTTTCTGATTATATCATCGCTGACAATATTACATATTGTTGTGTCATTATAGTCTAAAACAACTCTTCGAAGTTGATTTATTCTTCGTACTCTGGACACTGCAAGATTAACTAAATTCGACCACTCGATGCGATTATCTATGATCCAAACAATTGCATCGGATATAGTCAATCCCTGCGAAGAATGTATCGTCGCTGCGTATCCTAGCTTCCATGGGGATATATCAGCACGCAATGCATCTTCGACGACATTGATATCAGCTAACACTATAACATTATATATGAGAATCTGCTTCTCTGTCCCTGACTTTGTCAGGCCTGGAATATCAACTTCGATATTTTGTCTTCGTGTATCCTTGTGTCTATAACACAGCGGCACTGGAAGTGTTGCAAATTTTTCTTTGTGTGTGTTAAATAACTTCATCTGAAGTGTATCTCTGTCTATCTTTCTACTTGCCACTATCAAATCCTTTGGTCTCCACGCTTCCCAAAAATCATTTAATGGGGTTTCTGAAATTATTTCACGCTCTATTTCACACTGGATTCTATCCGGTTGTAATCTGATTAGTTTCTTGAACTCGTGTAATTGTTTATCAAGTGATCTATGATCAGTACTAATTTCTTCATAATAGTCTACTAAATTCTTCAGCCAATTATGTGGGGATAAACCGACAAATGGTGGTGGTTGACCATGATCGCCACACATTATCACTTTTGTGTTCGCTAGCAATAACCAATCGAGAAATCTTTGTAATACATCTAACGACACTGTGCATATCTCATCCCAAATAATGATTTCAGGAATATATTTCTCACCCATTCGATCAGGAGTATATTCGTCACCTTTCCATCGAAAGAAACTATGATAAGTGCAAGCATTAATTCCTCTTTGTTTCATCTTTCTTGCAAGTCTGTGTGTTGGTGTTGATTTCCCTTAAAATAATTCAATCGCACGAGTCGTCTTCCCTGAACCACCGCAGCCGTTTAAGTAACTGGTTTTATATCTAGATATTGGATCGGAACACGACGGTGCATTAGATAGTTCTGATATCTGATTATTTTTCAAGTAATTGTTTTCAATTGTAACTTCTGCTGATTTGGAGTAATCACGCAGTATTTCCTTTTTAATTATCCATGATCCCCAACTCTCGTCTGAATTAGTGAATTCAGCCACTGCTTCTTTGTGTTTTGCGTCTATATAAAATGAATAAGTGACGACTCTAACCGCAATGTCAGGAAATCTATTAATCATCGAAAGTAAATTAATAGAAGCATAAGCCAGCATAGACGACCTTAAGTACGTATATTGAGGATTTTTTCCATCTGTATAAGTAATAATTGTACCTAATTTGGTTCCATCGGATAAGAAAGCGTCTTTACGATTTACATATATAACCCTTGATTTTACATCTGCGATTATAAAATCGTATTCAGCATCATCTATAATCAACCGAAGAATATCGTTTGTAGTCGTATTTTCCACCTTGTGTGAATTTACCAATTATTCTTCTACTGAGATCTTTTGCTTGTTGTTTTCTAACTTCAAAGATTTCTTTGGACCATTTCACGATATATTCTTCGTCGAGATCGGGAATTGTTTTTTGTTTTCGGTGATTATACTATGTAGACTATGGGGTTGTGGTAACCAGACTTCAGTTTGTTTTCGATGTGATGTAATTGCTTCATTGACAATCAGCGATATCAGCATTTTAGAATCAATCATATACCGTAATAACACTATTGGCATCCAGTATATTTCAGAGATGTGTCTACCAAACCAAACATAACAACACGGATGAAGTCCTTTAGCCAATTCAAATGATACCACACGAGCGAATCCGGTTAAATCAAAATCGAGCAGTGGTCCATTAATCGCAACACTGGTCATCTCATATGTGGGATGCCCAAATCGTTTAAAATACTCAGAACACTCTCCGTACCCGAGAAAACTCCCTGGATAACACGCAATCATATCAACCGAAATAATACTTTTGGGGTCATATTTTGTATTCCATTATCCACCATGGCCATAATAAACACAACTATTTTGGATATCCAAGAGAAATTCTGCTCGTGTTGGTTTCCATAGATTTCTCTTTCTCGTGAAATGAGCTGCAACTGACGGTATTGTAAAACAGTTATTGTTTGTCGTGTTCCGTTGAAAAACCACTAGCTAGTTTTTTCATCTCATTGTGGATGGCTTCAGTACGATATAATTCGCCATTGGGTTTTACAAATTGATCGAATTTACCCTCTTCATCTTCAAAACTCTGAAATAACCACACAGACACAGGATCGTTTTTACTTGACTGAGAAATAAAATCAAATAAATTTCCCGTGTAATATTTTATTGTTCTATCCTGCGGAAATATTGTTACTGTGGAGGTCCAAGCGTGTGCATTAGGTCAATAATTTTGATTGGAGATCCTCTCGATTTATATTTCGGTTCATATAATATCTCGCCTGTTACTGTCTCTACGGATATTGGGAATTTTAGTATCAGCTCTAACGCGGCCACATTTTGAATTGTTGCTGCGCTCTTTTTCACTGTTAAATCCCATTCATTTATTTTTTGCGTCTTAGATCCGTCAATTTGTTTCCACTCAACGCATTTGTAAAATGCTCTATTATTCAGTCTGCTACACAATTCAACGACGAATATTTCATGGGTTTTAATTTTTCAATACTCGCTTTATCATTTATCGGATAGATTCCATAAACAACCGCGGTTACAGGATAGGATCTCTCGTAATACGTTTGGTCAATCCCAGTCAGAATTCTTGGTTTGGAATCCTGACTCACAGTGACAGTTCTCTTATTTTTCAGGATTGGTTCAAATTTGTCGCGTATAATCCAATTCCCCGTTTCTGAGCTGATAATGAATTTCACTCTAAAAAATTCTTTTTCTTGTCAAGATGTGAGATTATCACTGCTGCTGTTTCGTCGTTCATGGTAGCATCAACACTACCATCAATTCGAAATGTCGACCAACAGTGAGATACTCCATCGCGCTTGAATTCTTTAAAACCATCACTATCTATCATGCTTCTATCACTTATTAAACCCTTTGGTACATCAGTGGAGACTCTATCTAGATTGAATTCAACATTTTTCCAAGGCGTAGTTTTCGATAATCTCTCGAACTCCTCCATATTATAATTAAAACAAGTATTCAAATAAGGAATTTATTATATAATGAATCATTGCAAATGGCTTATGATAGGATCAGTAACCGCTTGCAACAAATCATGCAGAAATGAATTCTATGGATATCATTTACAAAGCGTACGTCGTGGAAGCTTAGTGCTCTTTCCTTGCATACGATGTGGGGTAGGTGTGCGTGGTCAGTCGCAGTTATGTCTGAATTGTGGTGGTAAGCGATACAGAGAGCTAAAGCGCTATTATGATAATAGAGTTAAAACTCAATCAAAGATTCCATCAAAGATTCCGACTCTGACTCAATCCCTGACAGAGTCAAAGACAAAATCATAAGAACACCTCAAGACTACATTGAAAGAAAGCAATAATTAAACCAAATAATTAATTAGACAAATAATATTATAGTATATAAATGAACCAAGAATTTCAACCACATCCCGTGATCATCGATTATGAAGCATCTCGTGAAGGTATTATTAGAAACCGTAAACGAAAGAAACCAGTAGGGTATGGGATAAATTATGTTTGGTGCTGGGAAGAAAAAAATATTATTCTCATAGATTCGTCTATGAGGTATTTAACGGACTGATCAAGGATGGTCTTGTTATTGATCATATCGATGGATGTCCTCAAAATAACAGATTGGATAATTTACGAGCTATTACACAGAGTGAGAATACTGCATTTGGGAAAACTGGTACTTGTAAATCAATTGGGAAAAGACCTATAAAATCATTTAATACAGAAAATAACGAAGAAAGAGTATTTCAATAAATGACTGAAGCTGGAAAATATTTCGATATTTGTATGCTCTCAGTACGATTTGTTGCAGTGAATATAACTAAATCCGCTTTTTCTAAAAAAAAATTCAAAATAGAATTCATTTCGTATATACCTGAATTATTATATGTAGCATTAAGGGGAATAACTCGTGTGGGCTTGTATACGGTTTTTGAAACAGAGATAAGAGTCACGGATCTCAGTGGGATTTTTCGATGACTGAATGGCTTTTTTGTGTGGTTCACATACACATACATCGTATTCAAAATTATAGACTTGTAGATTACGAACACTAGTGTGTTCCATACACGGTTGGGATCTCGTCCTGGGGCCTATCGTTCGAATCTCGTGGCAGGTATTATTGTCGACGGTTCCGATAGGAAGTTTTTCTATATAAGATATATCAAAATCAAGCCTTATTAGATTTCGCTAAACTGTTGTCGTACAGGTTAGGTAATCTGATATATCATCATGTATGTGTGCCTTACATACCTTCTCCAAAAACAGAGGTAAAGGCTGAGTATGTCCTTAATTAAGTATGTGTGCCTTACATAACTTCTCCAAAAACAGAGGGAAAGGCTGTGTATGTATGGCGCTATTTGAGAGAGCTAGATGGAAGATAAATCGAGTCTATGGAACATGATGTTGATGTTGCCACAACAATAGTGGGGTTAGCAAGATATTCTGATGATTGTACAAGATCGGCAGGTCCATCTATGATGCTTGCTAAGGATGTTATTGATCGCGCTGGAAGGACTCCATTTATTATAAGACAACCAAAGGATCTTGTTGTTCCTCCTGCTGATGTTGCTGATATCGAAAATATGATTATAAATAATGATCCTGATTACAACCCAGGAGCTGCAAAACGCGTATCAATGTTGGAAGGACAGCGTAGTTTATTTTTATGCGCGATTCCACTGCATCATATATTTGGATTCTGCAGAAATGTTAGAAAAGTTATCTATGGAGCGAAGCATACAGTAATCTTAGTGCGAAAAGGTGATGATAATGATGCAATCTGGAGGATTTCAGCAGATCCTGCACATCCAGATGTTGACAATGGTAAAGTAAATATAACAAACTATCTCTGTGGATGCCAGCAATGACTCCATCAATCATATCAGAAGAAAGATTACTATCATTTATGGATACAGGCTGCAAATCATTGCTATCATCTCTAACAACAACAATTGATACTATGAATTCTTCCGTTAACGGCGTATTTACTTGGCACCTGGAATCTAAACAGGGTGTTGCTGCGCCGCGGCATATATCTGTTGCGTTACAGGATAAGACTCGAGTGGGTTCACAAACACGCAGCCATATGATATTTGATCAACTAGGTGTTCTGAAGTCTCGTTAAGGATAAACAGCCAGTAGGAACCATCTGAGGATATTTTACTTAATTACGGACAAAACCAAATAGCACGCGCGTATCATCGGTTGCTGACATTTATGGGGCGCGATAATAATGTGGATACTGGTTTGCAAATATCACAGTGGGATTTTAAAAACCTATATCCCATCTACTACTTTTCATTGGAACATCTTGACTTAACCAGACAATCCGTCGTTGACATACATTTCCGAGCTCGTGTAACTCTTCCGGTTGCTCCAGCTCCACTTATCCCGAATTACAGAGCAGTTGCTGTCATACTCAGTAACAAATCAATGCTACTTGAAGGTGTTGTTGGACGAATGAGAGTAATTGATGCACCAGTGGAAAATATGTAATGTAAAAATTAGATCAATCTGTTATTAAATAAAATGTCATATAGTCATGTTAGTGTTACGTTAACTCCTGGTCAAATTAAAAAATTGCAATCGGAATCAACTAAAAAATGTATAATCACACTATCGTTGAAGCACAATCAGATGTCTGGTGGTCAGAATAAATTGTCATTGACAACTCGTCAGATAAAACACTTCAGTGATGCCATCAAAGATAAAAAAAAGGTGTTCAGGTCACTCTCTCTGCGGCCGCGATCAAAATCATGATTAAATCAGGTGGTATATTCGCACTTTTCGCTGCGTTACCAGCGTTGATTGTGACAGCGGTCCAGCGGTAGCAAAAGCCTCTGCGCTAGGATACGTTGGTACAGTGTCAGGGATGGCACTAAAGAAAGCTACCGGACAGGGATACCAAAAAAAAAGAAACGATCAGGAAAGGGTCTAAGATTACCAGGAACTCCGTATTCATGGTACAGCGGAAACGGCCTGAGACTAGGAACAGTTTACTACCAATAGTTTCCATGTCAAATTTTGATTTACTCGACACTGCTAAAACTAGCGATAAAAACTTTAGAGGTGTCTTTATGAGGGATCGATTACCACAACAACCAAACAACGCTGAAACTGGTATCATTAATCTCGATAACAGCATCGGACCTGGAACTCACTGGGTTGCATACGCGATTGATCCGCGTGCAACTGTTTTTTTTTTTCGATTTATATGGGTTAGCCCCGCTTAAAGAATTTATGAGTTATATATACCGCATAAAAACTCCTATCTGGTATTCCACGCTACCAACACAGCAAATGAATGACCCATCAATATGCGGCATAGAAGTATTAAATCTACTCAACGCTATTTCATCATCGGGAAAACCACCACATAAAACCGTACACGAATATACGAGTAATAGCTTTTTAGAGAGAAATTATATAAAATATCATGATTGATATTTGGGGGAGATCTTCATCAAGCCTGAAAAACCCTCCGCGGAAATATCTGCAACCGGTGTTGCAAAAAAAAATGTTAAACCTCGCAAGTGTTGATCTAAATGAAATAGTTATATTTCAAGATCGTCAGGGTAAATTGAAAACTAGTAATGTTTCCCTTGATGATATTTTAGTTCAACAACGCGGTGTAACGGAAAATGCTATCGCGTTTTTTCCGATCAGGGTAAACTCAAACCAGATGTTCTCGTTTCACCTATTGTGGAGAGAATTTACAATTTAGAACCATTAAAAAACTACGCGATGAATAGGACGACCATATAACTAAATTCGATCAGTTTTCTAAATTACAAAGAAGTATAATTGACAACATTGACAAACCTCTATTAGATTTCTTTGGAAATCCACCGGTGACCACACCGAAACTCACGGAGATAAAAACCACTATCGATGTTTTGACTAAACTACGATCCGATTATGACGCTCATATCGAACAATTTACTACGTTACGTGAAAACTATAAAAAAAAACTGATGATGCCGTCGATAAATCGTTTGGTAAAAATGCTAAACCCGAAGAAATCAAAACAGATCTCGCTGGTATTATCACAAAACTCGATGAAATAACAACGATTAATCGGCGAATAGAAGTTGTTCGCGAAGATATTAAAACGACCAACGATGTCATCAGGGATGATTTACCAAGGATGAAAAAATAAAAATCCCTCACGAACAAAACAAATATCGTAAATAATGTGTACGTGATCCAACACTGATCATGTACGTGGACACCACAAAATAACATATTAAATATCACCGCGACCATCAAAGGTATTTGTCGATTAACACTAGTTTCGCCGACTCAATTTATTTCATCAACGAGTTCATCTGGGGTCAATAATATGATATCAACGATGATCGACAAGGGAACAATTGAACAATTCACAATAATATCCACTGATAATAATTTGGCTAGAGTTTCAGTAACATGATATGTGGAATTCTCAGCGGATTTAAGTAAACAACTGAACTGAATTCGCTGGCGAATTTAACACCAGCAAATTGAAATCTATTATAATAAATAAAATGTCATCATTGGCAACGTCACAACAGTATCGCTATGATCAGGTCAGAGAATTTCAAACTAAACTCAAAACACTCACCGAGGATTACGAAACAAAAATAAAAAAATACCGACGTAGAATCACCGCAGTTGATATTACCGCGTACTCGGTATCAGGTGTAATCACTGGAGCCGGTATAATACTATCCTCGGTCACAATGATTGCCCTGATAGCTGTTCCAATTTGTATATCAGCGGCGACAACAATCGCGGGAATAATTTCAATAATAACAAAATGGTATCGTCATGCAGCCAGCGTAAACTACAAGACTACGTAGTTAAATTCCATGTTGTGTCAACCACATACTCGCAATTATCCTCGATGATATCGTCCTCCCTCGATGACACATTAATATCCGATAGTGAGTTTTCAGTGATGGTACGTGTTTATGATTCCGCGATATCAAAATTAGAAAAGCAACACGAATAATAACAATGGCAACATCACAAGAACTACTTTAATGAATAGCGGAAAACACAACCCCGGTGAAAACTAGGATGATCTCAATAACCTCAACAAACCCTGAATTCAGTGTGAATTTCCCCACTGCAATTCCGGTGAGAGAGATAGAACTAGCAAAATTACGAGTATACCACAGTTGGCCAAATATTAGATCAAAATCATTTGGCGGTCAACAACCGAATAATTCCCTGGTGTTTGCGAGTAAGAATAAACCCGATGGTACTCCAGACTGGAGCGTTGTTTCGCTACCATCTGGGTAATACCAAATTGAACAACTCAATAACGAATTTCAGCGTAGAATAAAATCCATTTCTGGAAAAGAATCGAAAATCGCTATAACAGTTCATGAACCAACAGTATCATCTGCTATTGAGATAAACTCGCCCGGGTATGTCGTAGACATCTATCAGAGTTCTATAAGGACCGTGCTAGGATGGCCTGAAATCCCACCTTGACAAGAAACCGTAAATATACCACCTGAACCGAAAAAATCTGATTATGTTTCAACGAAGGAAGATTATCATATTTATCGTGGTTGGGTTAACGGTACATTCACAAATAGTTTAGGTTATTATGCTGAACCACTAAATCATTCTGATTTTGCTCATGGTTTTTTTTTTTTGAGTTAGAAGGATTCAGGGACGATAAGTATTATGTAATAAAGGAATTCAACATGAACAAACAATTCACGGATATGAATTCCAGGTTTGAAAAATTGAAAAATAACTTCATAGAAGAAATGAGTAAAACCCCACCTAACTGGGATGAAGCCATCAAATACATGGAGGTGCCAGCATATAATGCACCAGAACTAAAAAATCTCTCAATGATGCCATCGATGATGGTTTTAAAAGGATTCACGACGCATGGGGAGAAAATAGCACAACCACAAGCAACAATCCTCAAACATAATAGTGACCCAGATGGTGGTGGTAGGCATATCGCTCCTCAAAACGTCAATATATCCTCGGTGATTGCAGTGAATTTAGTATGTGATGTTATCGAAGGAAGTTATCAAATAAATTTCGAAAGATCAAATCAAGCTCAACAAGGATATATTTTATACTCATTTGCACCAACAGCTCCTCCAGGGTTTCTAATCATGGAGGATCCAACTAATCCAGTGTATATGAGATGTCATAATGATTTATTAACGAGAATTAATTTCAAACTCACTGACCAGTCCAATAATCTAATTGATTTACGAGGTGAGATTTTACAAATTAGTCTGTGAAATCGTAAAAGGATTTTCGTCGTAAATTGCTAGCAATTTCAAGGATTTTCAATTCGTCTCTGCAGCGACATCAATGCTGGGTCTGTAGCGTAAAATCCTAAAGGATTTCTCTTTTTTGTCTGCCTGAATTGGTTTCGGTTTGTTTGAAATAGTTTCGGTTTGCTTGAAATAGTTTCAGTCTGTCCACCCTCTTCGCTAAAGAGACTATGTCTCTGTAGCAGACTTTATTTTGTGAAATATTTTCGGTTTGAAATAGTTTCGGTTTGTCTGAAAGAGTTTCAGTTTGTCTGAAATAGTTTCGGTTTCCGTAGAAGCCCTATTTTTGTTTGAAAACTTGGTCTGTCCACCCTCTTTGCTGCCGGGGGAATGGAAGCAAGGGCACCGGAAGTACAGAAAAGACGGAAGTTACAGATGAGTAACATAGAAGGGACACTGAATGTAAATACTCTCACCTTTAATTTTGCGTGATGAAATAACTGGCAATTTGAATAGGTCTTGTAAAGACTGGAAGCAATTTCATTGAAAAGTGTCTTGTAATTGTTGAATATCGTGACATAGTTTATTAAATTATTATACCTTTCACCGTTGGTCTCGCTGGCTGGGGGCTTAGAGCTATGTCGTCTTTTAATTGTCCGTCCTTCTCCAGTGTTAGTAATAATCCCGTAGGGGCACGCGACACAGTGGCGGCATCGTCAGGGATTTGAAATAATCATAAATATACTCTCTACGAGCAAAGAATTATTATGGGGGAGTATTTTTCTAAATTTTAGGAGAGAGTTTCTGTTTTGTGTATTTTGCATTTTCACATGTGCATGCTTGTTAGCTTTCATTTACCTAGAAACAAATGTCGAGTCAGATATCCTATCTGACACAAGTTCCGGCAACGGGTAAGTATTTTGTTGATAAGTTTTTTAATACCCTCAAATACTTGTTATATTTCTTCTTGTAATTGTAGCTGAGAAGCAGCTTTTTCAGCCAGAAGTTCTCTTAGAATCTTGGTTTGTTTGTTTGGTTCTTTCTGCTAGTTTTCCAGCTGCTTTAGCGGTTTGTTCCGACGTCGGAAGAAGACCGGCGTTAGTCTTTGTAACCGGTTTAACTAATTGTCCTACACCTTCTGTAGGTTCCACCTGGAACACCTGACGCCATTGTAGTTGTTGCTTAACAGAATCACGGACGGGGACCAACGTTCCCTCTAAGCAAACGGTAGATGTGCGCGCAATGCTCGCTGCATTGTGCAAGCATTACGGAGACGTGCAAACTTTAATGTTGGATTGACAATTCAGCTGCGCAAGAATGTCTGAGCAGCTGCCGCGCGCAGATTAGAGGGAACGTTGACGGGTACATAATTCTTAATTTACACCAGCTGTGTGTGTGTGTGTGTGTATATATATATATATATATATATATATATATATATATATATATATATATATATAACAATCTAATTAGCTGAATACTACTCTGCAATTTCAATCTGTAAAGATGGAGGAAAAACAACAAATGATACTTCTTCAAAGCTGTATAGGCAGTGATTCAAAGTAAACTTTCAACAAAACTACTAGAAAAAATACAGATCTTCTCCTTCTTCTTCTCCGCCATATCTCTGCACAATTTCTATTGCACATCATCGACGTGGGCTCTTGCATGTGTTGACAACAAACGCCATTCTTCTCTCTCCCTTGCAGTCCTCATTATAACTTGTTTCTCCACGTTGTATCTAGCCAGTGCAGATTTCATCCATGTCGTTCTCCGACGCCCTACTTTCGCCGTTCCTTCTTCTCTACCGTGCAGTACAATATTCGATATCCTGTTCTTACCACCCTTATCACGTGTCCTGATTAGGAGCCTTTCTGATGTCTTCATTTCTCATCCTGTCCATAGTGTGAACTCATAGAATCTTTCTAAGCGCCGCCATCTCGAACACAAGTAGTTTCCTCTCCTCAGCGCTTCTAAGTGTCCAAGCTTCGCACCCGTACAGGGCAATTGGATTATAAGAGCTCGGTATAGCCTCATTTTCGTCTCACTCTTGACATACTTGTTTTTCCAGATGTTGTCCAACTCGCTCATCACTTTCAAGGCTTGGGATGTACGTATTTCGATGTCCTTCGCGTTTCTGCAATCTTCAGTCAAGGTAGTCCCAAGGTATTTAAAACTGTCCACATGCTGTAGTTTCTTTTCTCTAAGCAATAGTCCGTTCTCAATTCTCCTTTTTACTATTCCTGCGTCTTTGGTACTCACTAGCATCCGTTCTGTCTTGGTCTCACTAATTTCTTGTCCATACCTTGTGCTGATCTCATCGACTTTGTCCAGAAGGAGTTGAGCTTGTACGAGCAGTTCGGCCAGTAGACCAATGTCGTCGGCAAAACGTAAGTTGTTAATTGTTCTGCCACTTATGCGTGTCCCAACGTCTTCTGGGCCATCGAGTGCATCTCGCATAATATGTTCCAGGTATATGTTAAATAGATCTGGAGATAAAATGCAGCCTTGTCGCATTCCAATCAATTGCCGAAACCATTCCGTCACATCGCTTCCAACTCTGTTAGCGCTTTGCGTTCTCTTGTACAAATATTAAATGAGATTGATCAGCTCTAGATGTATGCCATAATGGTGTAGTACCATCCACAAGCCTTGGTGCCATACACGATCAAAGGCTTTCTTGAAGTCTATGAAAATCAAGTACAATTCCTTGTCCTGCAACGCGAAGTACTTCTCTGCTATCAATCGCAGTGAGAAAATTTGTTCAATTTGCCTCTTTCTGGTCTGAAACCGGCTTGCTTTTCCGACATCTGCGCTTCAATTGTATTCTTCATTCGGCTCCTGATTCTTTCCAATATGATCTTACTTGCGTGGCAAATGAGGCTAATCGTTCGGTAATTCTCACATTTGGTAGTGTCCCCTTTTCTCGTGATGGTGACCACAAGAGACTTAGTCCAAAGTGTTGGGAATTCTCAAGCATCCCAAATCTTGTTGCAGATCTTGTGCATAATTCGTATTACCGTTTGTCCACCTCCCTTTATCAGTTCTCCTTCGATGCCATCAATTCCAGGAGCTTTACGCAGCTTGATCTTTGCAATAGCCTTCCTCACATCACTTTCATGGAGATTCGGTTCAAGGTCATCCCTCTTATAGTTTGGCTAAAGTTGTCCGAGTACGCTCTCGTCTGTTTCTATCTTTGCGTTGTAGAGGCTCTTACCATATTCGTGCCATCTTTGGAGAATGTCTGAATCTTTTGTGGGTAGGTTACCATCCTTGTCTCTAATGTTTCCACGTCTATCCTTCAGTTCCACACCTTTCTTGAGCGTTTTGACCTTTTGAAAGAGAGATCGCATGTCATTCTTGCGGTTTGCTTCTTCCGTTTCACGGCACTGTTTGTTAAACCATTCTTCACGGCATTCCTCAACCTTATTGTCTATGACATTCTTCAGCTGTGTGTATTGACGTTTCCAATCTTTAACTTTCGGATTTCTCTGGTTCTTATTTATCTTCGCTTTTATTGCCCGTCGCTCGTCAGCCAGGTTGAGTACCTCGTCACTGATCCATGGATCTTTCTTGTACCTCTTGAAACCAATCTCTACTTCAGCTGCCTCCTTTATCGTATTGTTAACAATTTCGAGTGCTTCATCTAGGCTTTCCTTTTCGATCATGTTGCCAAGTGCTTCAAAGCGATTCTTGATCGCTATCTCATATCGTTCTTTGACTTCAGGAATACGCAGCCTTTAAATGTCCACCTTCTTCGTATGTGCCCTTTTTTGAACATTGAATCTTATTCTGAAGTTTGCCATCACAAGATTGTGATAATTCATCACGTCTGGCACTATTGCACTTGGGTAACTGCGTGCGTTGTTGATGCAGCTCCTCCATCTTCGGTCAATCATGATGTAGTCGATCATCTGCCGCGTTCGATCACCGGGTGATGTCCAAGTCCATTTCCTCGAAGGCTTATGTTCGAACCAGGTGTTCATGATGTTCAGTTTGTTTAGCCTGCCGAATTGGAGTAGTCGTTTACCTCTTTCGTTCATTGATCCACAGCCGTAGCGTCCCAATACTCCATTCCATGTGATGTTCCCTGTTCCAACCTGTGCATTGAAGTCGCCCATTACGATCTTGATGTCCCTTTTTGGTACGCTGTCGATTGCATGTTGCAACGTCTTGTAGAATTCATCGACTACCTCATCATTATAGTCTGTAGTCGGTGCGTACGCTTGGATGATAGTGATGTTGTGTTCTTGACCAATAAACCTAGCGCTGATCAGCCTTGACGATATCGGATTCCAATCGACTAGGCTTCTGGATGCCATCTTCGATAAAAGCAAGCCTACACCTCCTTGACGTTTCTTCTCCTCTCCGGAGTACAATAATGTGTGGCCATCGCATTCCACTATTCCTTGACCAGTTCTTCGCACCTCTGCTAAACCAATTACGTCCCATTTAAACCAGTCATTCATTCTGTTGACAAAAAGTTCCAGGCTCCCTTCTTTCCAGAGTGTCCTCACATTCCATGTGCCGATTGACACACCATGCTTCGCATCAATTAGTCTCTGCTTTCCTCTGTTCCTTCCCTGTAACCCACTTCTCGGAGTAGATCTCAGGGTTGCTCTAGACCTACAACGGGGCGCTTGTTTGTCCAGACGGCCGCCCAGCTGGCATTCTTTTCTGTTTGTTGTCCTCTCATGCTTGTTTCCTGTTGTTCTTTCACGAGGCGGCTCCACCCAACCTCTCCTCGCTAAGCTAGTTCTCTAGCATATGTATACGCCGTTGGTCTCCTCGAGACTCCTCCGCTGTTTTGGATAGCTTTTAACTACTAAGAGCATTACCGCACCCTACTCACAACTAGTGAGCTAGATCAGTTATTTAACCGGCGCTGATCGCTCGCCGTCTAAACTGGGCTAGCCTTTGGTTATCCAAAACCTAACATGCAAGGCAGCAGGGGACTCGTGGAGGGCGGGGTCGTCTATATTCCGTGCAAATGTGAACATCTGCCCACTGTCCATACTCGTCTTCAAATAAAATTTCAAAATAGTTGTTATACCTGTCAAGAGAAAATCTATTGCAGTCCTGAAAATCCCACAACATCAAAGAAAGGAAACCAGGAGAAAACATAAATGAAACGTAAAGATACCTGCCATCATTGTCTAGGAAAATTATTTTGGTCTTTTGAGTGTCTCATGAAAGTGAAAAAAGAGAAAAAGAAAACAATTTCAGAAGGAGAAGGCGAAAAAGAAGAACCATTTACTATAAACAATGTCCGGGGTGGTGGGAGAAGAATGAGACACAGTAAAATAACTAATGCCCGAGAGAAAATTATACAAGAAAGACAGTAGAAGACGCAAAAAGGATTTTGTGGTTTGCTTTGAAATTTCTTTGTGTTCTTATTTATGTGATTACAATTAAAAAGAGGTGACAAAGCATGTATATCTGAGTGATATATTTTACGATGATATCATCAGTCTTTTTTCCATTATGTTCTTATGTTTTTGCTTGTTTTTTTAATTATATAGTATAAGAGTCCCAATTCATTCCGTTTTCCTACTCAAAATATTTGCTAGGTTCACTGTTTACTTAGATTTGTTATTTATTTATGAAATCCGTACTTTTGACCATGTTCGTTACCAGCGTCGTTCGGGCTGTCCTTTGCTGCTTCATTTGCAGATATCTCATTCAACCTTCATTGGTACTACCCTCCCACCCAACCCCACCCCCTTTCAACTACTTTGTACAGCATTTGCTTCCGTTTTCTTACCCAGGTATCTTTACGCAATAAATACACGAGACCAGAACCTTCTCAGTGCCTTTCTGGTTGACCTGGGATGTTTTATTCTGACATATTTGGTCTTTATTTTGTATGTCTGTGTAACAAATCTCCAACTGTATGTACTCTGTATTTCACCAATAGAATACAAAGACGTTTGCCACAGCGCGGACTCGAACACGTAGTCTATTGTAAGCTTGGCTTTATTTGTCAGCGCCTTTATCGGTACATATAAGCCCAAAATGAAATATCTATATGAATTAAATTTTTATATTAAAGATATATATCTATGTTATCCATGACAAATATTATTTCAATATATTTTTATAAATATCTGCATGTTGTTATACTATCCATAAATAACTCAATAATTACACGTGTATCAGCAGACAGAATACGTATGCGTCTAGTAAAGAGAACCTTTACAATAAACATGATTATTATTCAGTAGTTTCGAAATATGGCCAGCAGCCGCTTCAGTCACTGAAGAAAAGAGTTTTGAAATATGGCCAGCAGCCGCTTCTGTCACTGAAAAAAGAGTTTTGAAATATGGCCAGCAGCCGCTTCAGTCACTGAAAAAAAGAGTTTTGAAATATGGCCAGCAGCCGCTTCAGTCACTGAAAAAAGGTTACCTTTATCAATTAGTCTTAAAATCTGATTTAGTTCGTGTACAGTAAATGTATATTACACTAAGTGTCCCATATTATTCTTGTCAAAAATTATACGCGATTCAGGGGAGGTGAGAATTATCACGATAGGTAAATGTATTGTGCACCTGTAAGATAAAACCAAGCGACACAACTTAGAATTTTCCCATATATTTTAATGGGATATGGGATGAAAAACAAGACGTTTCATTTTTCATCTTTTTCTTAACATAGAGTTTATGTTAAAGTGGCTTTGAATACAATAATGACCACCTGTGTTGCACAATGTATTATTTAAGCCACATAGTGATCCATTTTATGCCTTAAGTCAATCTTACGTTTTGGAAATATTTACAGATAAAAAGCATAAAACTAAAACCATTAACAATTTTTTGACGTCTACAATTTGTTCCCATATGTCCTATTTCCATTAACGTGAGCTCGACAAGAAAACGTAAAATATTTATATTCCTTCTCATATGACTCAGGCCAAGGAAGGGTTAAAGTCATACATGTTGAGATAAATCCAAATCATTTTGCTTGCGTATGAGTAAGCATTTAATAACCTTTAACATAATTTAGAAATACTTATCTCAAAATTGAGGCAATATCGTTATTTAAAATGCAAAGAAGACGACAGTTTTGTACAGCTCAGTAGGCAGAGCGTAAGACTTATGATTTTGTATGTGCTTCAAATTGCAATGTAAATCTACTTCCTCGTTTTATAATGAGGCATATGTAAGCGAGAATTCCGTTTACAGACCAATATAAATCTCGGTATTGTAGTTGCAACTTGTGTCTGACACAATGTTCTAACAAAATGATAATATGGCCATCCTATGAAATCGCTTTCTGTCAATGCAGAACTGATAATATTTGTCCCTTTTAGCAAAAGCTATCTGTAATAATTTAAACTGTGTTCATGTGGCATTAAGTTGGTTTTGGTGTGATTTTACATGGAAGACCATTTTTATATGTTCTATATTCTGTTTCTTCTTTAGTAAAAAGAATTGATTGAGTTATTTTATCTGAATCAAAGTGGATTAGAGTACCGATCAGACGACATCGGTGGATATTTATAGCGCAGACATGTAGAATTTCGAAGGTACATGCTGTTATGATTTACTGGTAAGGAAGGAATATAACTAACGTTTCCAGCCAAGTCAAGTTACACGCTTACAAACACCAATATATTATAAATTGATACCTAAATTGATACCTATATTGATAAAAAAGAAACAATAAAAAAAGAAACAATAAAAAAATAATGATAGAATTGTATATATTGGAGGGAGGCTAGAGTAAAGAAACATTGTATATTTATTCATAAAGTGTGCTCCTGCGGTCTTGTAGTAGTGTCTTTCAGATTTAAACGTATGTTTCTGAGATAACCATGGTAACAGCTTACCGAATTAGACAGCACAAACAAAGAAAGCATGATGCAAGCTTCTGTGATTCGGGCAACGTATAGTAAATAACTGGATAAAAATAGAAAAATCAAAATGAAATTATTATAATTTCAAGTTCTTTTAATTGTATATTTTCCCTTTACTATTTTCCTTGTATTCTAATGCTGATTTTGGGTTTCTGGAGCGTAGCGTTTTATAGAGCCTGGGATCCTCATGTTCTAACGTAATTACTACGTCATGACCAATCGCTTACTAAAGCCAAAAGTATCCAGTGTAAAGTGCTCAAGAAATCCAGCATGATCTTTACCCATATGCATTCAAAATAAATCTTAGATATTTTTAGACCTTCGAGTACTTGTAGTTGAGAAGTCTACTTAGTCTCTATCATTTTGCCTCTTGGATCATATCACTTGGATTATACGAAAGGATTATTCCTTGAGTAAGAAAGAGTCACCGTTTGCAAGATCGGTGAGGCAAGGGTGCCCACTATCTATGCTATTATATGTAATAGCAATCGAAATACTAAGTATCAAAATCCATAACAACCAAAGAATAGTAGGGATCAAAGTTCCAAATATTAAAGAAGTGAAGATGATGCAACATGCGGACGATTGTACAAACTTTATCCAAGATGGAAATTCCTATAAGGGACTAATACAGGAATTCGAAAAATTTGGGAAAGTGTCGGGATCTAAGATAAATACCGACAAAACAGAAATTTTATTAATAGGAACCTGGAGAGGTAAGACACATGGGCTACCTACTCCTTTAATTAAAGACAATATAAAAACGTTAGGTATAAATTTTGGAAAGAATGATATGAAAAGTAACTTAAAGGAAATCAGGGAAAGTATACAAAAAAATCTGCAAATCTGGGCGTCTGTGCCAATATGCCTATTGGAACGGGCACAAGTTTCTAAAATCTATATGTATGTGCACCTTAATTATAAGCTTAAAACGATAGACATTAAAAATGCAACACTAAAATAAATAGATAACGAAATTACTAAATATCTACGGGGCTTTAAAATGCACTACACCAACCAAGAAACTTTGTATAGGGAAGGGAAAAGAGGAGGCCTCGGCCTCCCCACCCGACCTTAATTAAATACACCAACATTTTAAACAGGTTTAAGGACATTAAAGTAGAGCCAAAAATAGCTTGACATGGGCTTTATATTTATTACTTTGGTTTCTCTATGAAGCAGAGAAACGACATATATAGGAACAATAGATTAATAAAACTTTTAGAGGTGCCAAGAAAATTAAGATCCATAAAAGAATTACTTTTTAAATATAGGGATGCTAAAGACCTTTGGGAAATTGACACCAAATCTACATACAAATGGATAATAGAACACACAATAAATAAGGACAAAAACAATGTAGAACAAAAACACATAAATATCAATTGGGATAGAGCCTGGGGAAACTGGGTCGAATTAGGATCGCTAAAAATGAAAAGTATCCTGTTCAAATACATGCATGATGAGTGGTTGACAGGTGAAATCGCAGTAAGAAGGCATATGATCGTAGTGTCGCCTAAATTTCCACTGTGCAAAAATTACAGTTTCTCCAAAGTACACATTATCACCCAATGTAATGTTAACAAACAAGAAAGAAATAAGATAATTCAAACCATTAACACAAAACAAATGTACAATGTAACAAATTTATTATATTTAGACGGATCACAAGGATCTTACTACATGAAATAACAATTTTTATAGCTAAAAATATGATAGCATGCGGACCTGTATTAACATAAAGGAAAATATTAGATAGAAGGGAGGGACAGGGGCCTCAAGAGAGGGAAGTACTATCAAGGAAAACACGGGGCTAAATCGCATGGCGCTACGCGAAGTGTGCAGGCCAGTGGAAGAGCTGGAAAATAAACTCACTTAGAGGATTAAGCACGATCAACACATTTCACGCACTTGATAGTTCTACCCAAGGAAAACCATATCCCCATTTAAGCATGCTATCATAGAAGTCACTGGTGACCAATAACTAACAATACTCTGTACAGATTCGCCTGAATTTATACAGAAAGCCCGTTTAAAGGGAATAAAATAATTACCTTTTGGCTTGGAATGAGAGACTAAAAGTAAATAAATAAAAGCGAAAAAAGATCGAGACGGGTGATGTACAAATATAATAAAAAATGTACTGATCCCGTTTCGATCCAAGTAGACCTATCATATAAATAAGGAAAATAACAAAACATGGAACACAACAGAGCAAAATATTTAAATAAAAAAATAGGTCGGAAACAACCTAAATAAAAAACTTTAATTAAATACACCATGTTTTTGTACCAAATTCCAAATTTATAAACAAAACTAATATATATATATATATATATATATATATATATATATATATATATATATATATATATATATATATATATATATATATATATATATATATATATGGGTCCGCATATGTTTAAACAACTGGGACATTGATCTAGGAAGGCTATCCTTACAAGACACTGTATATATATGTATACATATAGCAACATACAAATAGCATTCACAGGATACAGGAAACCCTATAGCCAGGGTTAACTTTTAAAAAAAAACGACAGGAGACCCATGATGAGCCCTTTTGCTCGGGTAACCTCGTCATAGAAAACACTAGGGACCAAAAATATCTTCCTATTTTCATATAATCCCGATGACACAAAAATAAGGTTAGGGTAAATTAAATGGAATTTCATAAAAAAAGACAAAAAACCCTACATATTAGGGGGCATACACCTATACATAAAACACTTTTTTTTAGTTTTTTCAAATAGGAGGAGGGGGCATCTGTCTGGTGCCCCCCTCCAAAAAAAAGAAATGTTTAGACCTTTAAAATGTATATACGATTTGATGCTTTCATGGACTGATTGAAACTGATTGAGAGATTCATGACTGTAGTGATTCATAATTAATCTAATTTCATTTGTTTAACATTAATTGTCGTGTTTTAAACATTCTAGTTTAATATATGTAGATTCACTGATGATACAAGCTATGTAATCACTTTTGTTTGTTCTAATAAACACAAACTTTTGTAATATAATGATCCATCTTTTTCAAGACTTTTTCTCAGAATCAAATACGTGGCATCATTTTGGAAAATATATAGACAGACGCACAGAAGAAAATATGTAAATAGAGACTGCTTGATGGTTGAAGTGGAATACTATATATTCTTAGTTTACAATATAAAAGCTAAACGTTACAATATGGCAATGAAATGCACGAGGATTGTCAGGAAACATGAATGAATTAAAACCAAAAATAATTAATATTCTGCACAATCCTGACATCATCTGCATTCAACAAACTAAACTTTTTGCAAACTCCAAATCATTGCCACTAATTCAAGGCTACTCCCCAGGCTATTTCCAACATAGAAGGCCAGGGGGTGGGGTGGATTAGCCATATATGTAAATAACAACATTCCTAATGCAACAGTAATCCCCATAACACCAATAGCAAATAGCAATACAACATTATATAAATACAATCCCTATTAATACACACAGGGAAAAGCGAATTGTAAATATTCAATATTTATAACCCAGGGGTAGATAATAAAGCAAACACCATCACAGCATTTTGGGAAATAATTCAATATAAAAGGGTCGAACAAACGATCATTTGCGGAGATTTCAATGCTCATGGCGTGCAGTGTGGGTGGGGGTGGGCGTGGTGGGTGGAGAGGTGACGGACAGCAGGGGTTAATGGGTAACGGAATGGATCAGTGAAACCAACCTGACCATACTTAATGATGTTGCCAAAACCCGACTCAATCCGGTTGACGGCACCATGACCACCATCGACCTTACCATGTGCACGCCTAAACTGACACAGGTTGCAGACTGGAGAGTGGATCAAACATACCCCATGGGGAGTTACCACATTCCAATAATTACCATCCTGCAAATGGAAGTGCAGTTCGACTCTAACATCAAAATCACAAGGTGTAGCTATAATAAATCAGATCGGGCAAAACTTAAAACTCAATTAATAATTATAAACACAAATACATTTGAAAAATGAAGACATTGATATATACTATGAAAACCTAATTAAGATCATTACACAGGCGGCCACCACTAGCATACCCAAAACATATAGCATACCAAAAACAAATAGCATACCAAAAACAAATAGCATACCAAATAAACTAGAAGTACCATGGTGAACATGTCAAATCAAACAAACTCGGAAAGAAAAACAAAAAGACCTTAATAAATTCAAAAGATAAAGTAACACGATATACCTATTAGAAAATAAAAGAGACAAACAACTACAAAATTTGATCAAGCAGTACAAAGAAAAAACTTGGCAATAATACTGCACCTGTATAAATATAAGAACCAACTCAAAACAGAAGTGGGATAAAATTAGAGCAATTAGGGGCAAAAATACCAACAAAACCCTCACAATAAGCAATGCTAACAACAACAAAGAAAAAGATGACATATTAGCCCAACATTTTAAAAATATGAGAAGCTATTGCAACCACACAAATGAAATCCAACAATTGGGGGGGGGGGGGGGGATGAAGAAAAATGTAAAATATTATTTCAAGACTTGGGACCAAAATTTCTAAACTACGGTACATAAAGAAATAACACTATATGAATGAAATAGAAATAGAAATACACACAGGTGCATAGGCTATGAACAAACACTAATCAATGGAATTCTCTTAGGAAAAGATGGCAAACAGCTTAGGAAAATACATAGGACATTTCCCACATAACATAAATTGCTACAATTGTAACACCCCAGAAGATTTACACCATATCTTTAATGACTGTAGAATAACCAAGAAGGAAAGGAACAAATTCAGATCCGAAAAACAAATCATAGCCGCCCCATATACATACCCATAAATATTTCAATTAACAAATGGAATCCCAAACAACATTCAAAATGTAATAGAATTTTTAAAAACAACAGGGCTACTAGAGAAAATTGAGAAAATAGGAAAATAAAGAACATAATAGGGAAAAATCAATAACAACTAAGGACAAAACCTAGTACTAGCTCAAACCAAAAGTGATAACAAAAATGAAAGTCTCTTTAAGTGATGGAATCACCACCAGGAATGAACAGGTAGATCTCAACCATCTTTGGAACCCACATACACTATGGTGGGCATGAGATGATCAAGGCTCGTACACTGAGTAACCAAACCGGAAATTAAAGATGCGAGTAACCCTATACAAACAGACAAGAAAAAGCAACACAGAAAAGAATCCGATTGCTTTTGTTGCCTGGTTAACAGGGTCCTCATTTGGTACGAGAACCTCGAACAATCTATTTCACGAAACCTTACTTGATCATTTTTGCACACCGTTCAAAATTAACAAGCTATTTTTACCATACAGTGACTATTCTAATTTTTTTTCGCACATACGTCTTAGTATTCAGATTTTTAGGGACTTAATACATGTACACTTTGTACTAAACATATTAGAAAGTTAAAATAGTTAAACAAATTTTTACGACATCATGGATTTGATTAAATTGCATAACATTATTGGTATCTTCCTGTCCATTAGTAATAACTGCTCCAGATTTGAATTAAGCAAGTAATAATGACGTTGCTGGCTGTACGACATCCTTGGTACCTCTCTATTCTTGCCACAACACGGATAGCTCCAAATGGAGGAGATGTGAAACTAATTTCACACTTGTGCAATTGCACACTATTAACACACCTAATTGGCTGTTAGAGTTGAGTGTGTGTTGGGTCTATTTCCACTCACCCAGGGTCCTCCATTCAGGGCGATAGTTACTTACTAGCATCCCGACCTGACTACCAAATTAAATAGTACTCCTTGAGTACATAAATGCCTGGGGGAAGCGGAACCATTCCCCCCAGGAGTAATTAAATATCCAGCTTTGCTGGAACTTAAAGCAGTGCCACATGCCTCTAGTAGGCAATACAGCACTATAATTCAACTTCATCATCATATAAAATCTATCTTATCTTGTTCAAAGCATCACATTTCAATATGCAACAAGATTGAAGTTGTAAAGCGAAAGCGAGGCAATGGAAATGGGATTACATTTTTTAAAGCAAATACAATAATGATAACATGCTGCAGGAAAGCAATTCAAGTCAGAAGGTTCAAAGATCTGTACATATTCAACTCATTTCGCATGTATTATACTCCATTGCGCATTGTAATTTGGTAATAACCGACGGTTTATATTGAAAGTGTTAGGTATACAAAAATACCTCCATATCAAGCATCGATCGCACTGAAGGAAATAAAATGTTCATTCCGTCATGATTGGAATAAAAGAGCAAGCTTACTACTTTTGAAACATTTGTTGCAACTAAATATTGTTACAATTACAGAGTGTCTATGTTTCGATGGATGTTCGGAGAAAGGTATCTATTGTTTTCCATCCAACTTTTTTAGCCATGGTTCCGATATGTTAACCCTATCTACACATTGGCGGATCTATTGGATTTCATAAGCTGCCTCCCTTTGTAAGTAATGCCAACTAACCATTAGCGTTAACAACGACACATTGTACATCTGCTAAACATACTGGAGGCAACTGACTTAAAAATGATGCTTTGTAAGTTTAACATCGAATGTATGACTACTTTCAAGGAGAAGCCATAACAGGTTTATTTGCGTGATAGATATTTGTACAAACATTGTTCGGCAGTGGAAAAGTACTTATTTATGAGATCATTCGAGTTTTGCACCCCTCTTCTGCTGATAATGTAGAAAAATGTTCAAATTTGAGCAAGTTAAGTTTAATTGGATGAGGTGGCATGCCGCCGCATCGAATGAAACTCACAGACCTGAAGCACAGAAATATCTGCTCGATACGCCAAGGTGTAGGTGGGGTTAACATATCAGAACCTTGGCTAGCGAAGTTGCATTCGCAGTAGAAAAGATGAGGTAAAATAACATTTAACATTTGTGAAACAAATGGAATATATATATATATATATATATATATATATATATATATATATATATATATATAATAAAGGAAACAATGAGCAACACACTTGCACGTATTATGTTTTTAAGGACCAAGTCAGTCTTCGCTGGAAGTTTTGTTTAAATACCATATTTCATCCAAGGAAATTGTAAATGCTTTTCAAAGTCTTATTCGAAAGGAAAACAAAATATTCACATAACAAAATTATATGGTTCAATCCATATCAAAAACATTCTAAGAGTGATGCAATACACAATATCATCATATTGTGTTTTGTAAAGACTAATAGATCCTGTCAGCAATATTTGTTTCTAGCCATACCACTTAACAAGGTAAAGAAAATAAGACAATATCTTAAAAAACACTATCCAAATATTGAGCAAATATTCTTGTCATAATACAAGGATTGCTTGCAGTCAATGCTTCCAGCATGTATTGTCAGATTCCATAAAGTGTGCATACATCTAATATCAATATTTGTCACGGCAATTTGTGTGTGGAATCTACAAGGACTAATTTTCATATCAAGCATATGCGTGAAATCCTGAGAATGCTGAATTTTAACGTCCAAAATAGCCCGAAGTACGCCCGTTATGAAGGCGTCATCTACCGGACAGTAAGGCAATCTCTCTGCCAAGTAAAGCATGTCAGATACAACGTCAAACGGCAAGATGTATGATGTTCCGCTGACGTAAGGTGGGTATTGAGAACTTGGAAGTTCTTCTTTCCTAACTGCATACCTTCCTTCCCTCTGCACCATTCCGCCATGAGGATATAGATAACCGTGTATAGTTTTATTATTGATATTAGGATTATTCAGCAAATAATCAGAAAATCGCGCTACGTTTATGAATGTATCTTCGTCAGCTTTCAGAATGTATTTGACACTAGGGCAGTATGTTTTCACCCATTTTAGGCCATTCATCATTTTATTCGTTAAGTTATGCCTGGATTCCACGACGTCAGCTTGGACAATGTCTTTATACTTTGTAGTTTCTTCTTGCAAGACTTTGCCAGGTAAAGTTTCGTTTGCCAGTCTTCCAAGCATGAACATCAGTTTGGTAGATATTCTGAAAGAAGTACCACTTTGACTCGAAACGCTACCCCAGGTTTGTCTAATAACATGTCTCTCGCCGGTGTTCTTTGGTAGGGAAAGTACGAAAAACAGAAGAAATGGAGGCGGAGAAACATTACAGATGTCCCTACCATCTATCATATACGTTTGGTTGTATGGTGTGATAACTTTATCCCATGACTGAGCATATATCTTCTTGATTGAATCAGTCCTAATTTTTGTTAATTCAAGCTGTGTAACAGAAAGACTAGATTTTGCCGATGAGGGCTCCTTAGTCGAAACATTGGGAAAACTACTAAAATATCCCAAACCTGTTTCCATGACTACTTCTCTTATTTGCTTTGTAAATCTGTTACGATTGATAAATCCTGCATTAAAGACGGTAATGGACACAACTGCACCAATCAAAACCAACAACATGCATTTTCTTCGCATAGTTGCGGCTCTGTTCGCTTGAAATCTTGAACCTGCAAAAATAAAATTAAAAATTGAACATGTCTGTAAACAATGTAACTACTCTCGCTTGTTTTACCTTGACTACGAAATCAATGACCATATTTATAAGAACACAAGGGTATATATAGACCAAATAGCCACTTTATGGATATGCGACCATATTTGTGAGCATATTTTGCATTTTTATCAAAAAGTGAGGAAATGGGGTTTTAATGTTTATGTGACGATGCTATTTGTTTGAAATTTCATGCAAATAGACTATTTTATAGTTCTTTTTATATATTATTTTTTTACAGTTGTTCATCGCGCTATGTTTGTTGATTAAACCAGGCACAATTGAGGGTTCTTAGTTATCTCACGGAGAGGTAGAGCAACAGAAACACCCGGTCCCGATATTTGGTTACTCTTGGAGTTCATCGTTAGCCAAAATAATCTATTTGTTGATCAGTCCAGCTATAAACAGCTGTCAAAACTAACTACAATAGTACATGTATTACTGAAACCAAATATTGTCTTCTTTCATTTTCAGTGAATCAAAATATATACCGCATTAGCACTACAAGACAATACCGTTATCATTTGTATTCCTTTCCAGGTTAATTGAAATGGTATATATTACTACTTTTGAACTCCTTCTGTTCAAAACGTTAACGCCGACCTATTATTTATAAAATATTAATGTTATTAACAAAATGTTATTATCAGTGGATTAGTAGTATGGATTAGTGATAATTTCCTGATTAGTGTGACTTTGTCAAAATCTCTGGATTGGTGTGACATAGAAAATCACTTGATTGGTGTTACAGCAAAAATCTGATTTGTGCAGTTTAGAGAAAATCTGATTAGTGTGGCTTAATGAAACTCAATTGATTGGTGTGATATAGAAAATCTCCTGATTGGTGAGATATAGAAAATCACTTGATTGGTGTGATATATAGAAAATCTCTTGATATCTGACAGTGAAAATCTGGTTTGTGTGGTTTAATGAAAATCACTTGATTGGGGTGATATAGAAAATCTCTTGATTGGTGTGATATAGAAAATCTCTTAATTGATATGACATTGAAATTCTGATTTGTATGGTTTAATGAAAATCACTTGCTTGGTGTGATATAAAAAATCTCTTCATTGATATGACAGTGAAAATCTGATTTGTGTGGTTTAATGAAAATCTCTGAAACAAATATGCAAATGTTATGCTGCAATTTGAAATTCAGTACATATAAAAATGAACTTTAAAAGTTTATTAAAAAGAAAAACTTATTACCTAATTATTTGTATTCACTTGTTATAAGACAAGTCAATATATGCAAAGCAGGTGTGCAAACAGTTTCGTATTTAAACTTTAAACACTGCATTTTTGGTGAACAAATTTGAATTAAATAGTCACGGGGTGGGACAGAAAGACTTAAATTTATAATAATTACAACAAAGGACATTATCATTTTCTACTGTTGTCTCTCCCAAGTAATATATTGGGTATAGGTTGTCTGAATAAAATTAAAAATGAAACATTTCACTTTTCACTGTACTAAATGTGACCTATATCATCCTATACACTCGTACACTATACGCGTACACCTATACATTTCGTTCTCTCTCTCTCTCTCTCTCTCTCTCTCTCTCTCTCTCTCTCTCTCTCTCTCTCTCTCACACACACACACACACACACACACACACACACACACACACACAACCATGTATGCACTTGATATCAGACTAAATCGGAATTAAATAGGGAACAAAGTGGTTATAATAAAGATAATTATGCTATGATTTAACCGATAAAGTTCTGGCGGAGAACAACAATGACATGACAAACATTTTGTATTGATATTACGTACAAAAAAATACTTGCCAAATATCCTTCCAACCTGAGAACAAGAACATTTAAAGTTGATTGTAATGCGAATTTGCAATACGGATACATTATTACCTTAATAACGAGAATACAAATAATAATTAGGACTTTGTATATCGCATAATCTTGAGTAGCTCAATACGGATACATTATTACCTTAATAACGAGAATACAAATAATAATTAGGACTTTGTATATGGCATAATCTTGAGTAGCTCAATACGGATACATTATTACCTTAATAACGAGAATACAAATAATAATTAGGACTTTGTATATCGCATAATCTTGAGTAGCTCAATACGGATACATTATTACCTTAATAACGAGAATACAAATAATAATTAGGACTTTGTATATGGCATAATCTTGAGTAGCTCAATACGGATACATTATTACCTTAATAACGAGAATACAAATAATAATTAGGACTTTGTATATCGCATAATCTTGAGTAGCTCAATACGGATACATTATTACCTTAATAACGAGAATACAAATAATAATTAGGACTTTGTATATCGCATAATCTTGAGTAGCTCAATACGAATACATTATTACCTTAATAACGAGAATACAAATAATAATTAGGACTTTGTATATGGCATAATCTTGAGTAGCTCAATACGGATACATTATTACCTTAATAACGAGAATACAAATAATAATTAGGACTTTGTATATGGCATAATCTTGAGTAGCTCAATACGGATACATTATTACCTTAATAACGAGAATACAAATAATAATTAGGACTTTGTATAGGGCATAATCATGAGTAGCTCTAAGCGCTTTACAACATCTATAATGATATCAATACAACCCTCCTCCGCCCCACCCAAAAAAAATAAAAACCCACCATGAAATTGGAAAGAAAACAAAATGCTGAAAAGATTTAAGATAGAAAACATTATTAGGTCCTTAAGTTTGTTTATGCAGTCGTGGGATCGCTGTCCTTGCTGTAGCTCGCCATATAAGAGTCTCTTAGACAGCCGGTGGTGCCGCCCAGCGGAGATGGGACTACATCAGGATGTCGTAAATGCTGCGTACACCTGATTGGGCTAGTATCCTAGTGTCCGGAACCTTGTCTTGGGTCATGATGTTGAGGATTTTCCTGAGACTTGTGGTGTGAAAGTGATTCAGATTCCTGGAGTGTTGTTGGTACACCGTCCATGTTTCGCATGCGTAAAGTAGTGTGGGGAGCACAACTGCCCTGTAGACCTAAAGTTTGGTCTGAGTGCTGATGCCTCTTCTATTCCAGACGTTGGCATACAATCGACAGAAGGTTCACCTCTTCGTCAATAGCGACGCTCTGTGACAGTGTACTGCTAAGGTAGGTGAAGTGGATCACAATATTGTGAGTTTGGCCGTTGACGCTGATGTTGGGCTCAACATAGGGCTTTCCAGGGGCCAGCTGATGCAGGACTTCAGTCTTCTTGGTACTGATGGCGAAACTGAAGATTGTGCAAGAGATGAATAACTTGTCAATGCTGCATTGCAGGTCGGCTTCTGAGCCAGCATTGAGGGTGCAGTCATCGCAAACAAGACATCCCTGATGATGTATGTCATAACCTTGGTTTTCTCTTGAAGCCTTATGATGTTGAATAGTTTCCATCTGTACGGTACCTGATACCGACTCCAACCTATTCGTCTCTGAAAGCATTAGTCAGCAATGCGGTGAACACTAGACTGAACAGTGTTGGTGCAAGAACACAACCCCTCTTGACGCCATTGGTTACTAGGAGTGGCTCAGATGTTTCTCTCTTGTCCTGGACTCGTGCCTTCATGCCGTCGTGGAAATGCTGCACCATGGACATACATTTTTTTGGGCGTCCGTACTTGGCCGTTACCTTCCACAAGCCTTCACTGCTGACAATATCAAAGGCCTTTGTCAAGTCGAAGTAAAAGGAGAATAGGTTGGCGTTTTGCTCTTAAAATTAAACTGCAGCTAGTTACAACAGACAAAAACAACACTTTAACGTCTACGTGTTCTTAGCCCAACTGAAATTATATCTCTAAACATCACTATTAAAATTGGCTACTGCGTATAATAATTCCGGTAAAACCAGCATTTTGATAAACATTACAGAATTTCGAAATAGTCGCAACATGCTTCGAAACGACACGGAAGCTATTTACATCTAATGTCACGTACAGCCTCGATTTCACTCAAAGAAACTCATATAAACAGAGATATTTAATTTAACTTGATAAATCAAGGCCAGGAACTAGGTAAGCGTTAGATACAAAGTTTCAATACTTTGTTTTCGAAAAACTGAAATGAATTTCTGGGAAATTTCAAATCCAGTAAATAAAATTACATTACATACGTAATAGAATAAAAAGCTTTTTTTTTTTTAAAAAAAAAATTAAAACTAACAAACAAAAATTTAAATCAAATCAAATATAAATTAATCAGATATACCTAAATTTGTGTGTGAGTGTTTGGTTTGGAATTTTAACGGAGTTTTAATAATTTTGCAGTCATTACGCTCTGATATCGGCACTGTATCAGTTTATGGTAATGTCTAACACAGGAGCATCATGCCTCAGCCATGTAGCCTGATGTCCCACACAGTCACATTATCCTGACACAAGGCCCACCAGTCGCAACACTAACCTCTGAGCACCAAGCGAGGCAGCTGTTAGTACCATTTTATAAGTCTTTGATTTGATTCGGCCATGGCTCCAATCCGCGACCTCCTTCATCTGAGACGTACGCTAGGACCACTAGGCCATCGGGCCGGTTTTACAAGAATAAGATGAATACTGTCAAGAAGCATTGCAACAATAATCAAAATGAAGTATAATGAAACAGTCATAAAAAGTTATTCAAATTTATCCAAGCCGATTGATAGGAGTGGGTTTTAAAAGATAATCTGAGTCCGTTTATAACAAATTATGTTCAGCGTGAAAGACTTGAAACCTTCAACATGACAGAACACGTCCACTCGATTAATAGTATTTATGATCATATATTAAATGGAGACACGAGCACGTGTACCTCGTCAACAAGTTTCCACTGAAAAGTCTGATAATTTTACCTTTTAAAATTACGAAATATATCCTATTACAATATACGAAGTCGTCCGTTTTAATTTCACTTTATAGCTAACCGTTGCACGGCTTGCGTCACGTTTGCGATTATGAATTGAGAATGTTATGATTTAAAGTATACACGGCGTGTTCATCCTAAATTAAATTTCGTTCGTCACGTGGACATCATAGTGGACGAATACAACTTTAAAACAGTTATCTTTGTTTCCTCTTCAAAATCGAACGTATGATGCAAAGTACAATTTATTGTCCTTTAAACGAATGAAAGTCTTGCCCTTAAACAGTAACGTAATATTTAGTATTCATTAGTCAGTTTAGATCCCTTGATGCCAAACTGACGTACGTTATCCTTGTTTTCGTTTTGGGCTTAGAAAAATTTCATGTTCTCTTTCATTCCTTCTATACAAGTTTATAAATGTATATTGCCAAAGATTGTATTCAAGGAAATATATAATACGTGTATGATATATTAAAAAATGATTCAATATAGTGTGTACTTTAATTTAATTATCTAAACAATGTACAGAGGAATCTCGTTTATCAGGAAACCTCACTATTCGATCATATTTCAACGGGAACGGAATTTCCAAACATTAATTTGCTCCGTTAATCCAGACACCCGCGCGCCGGATACGGAAATCAAAATCTGCTAACAAAGTGTAAAATTAATGTAAAGCTTGCCTTGATAATCTGTAAAAAAATCTGTCCGTAAGTAAGAAACGGGAAAGAATCGTACATGAAATTAGTCAAACTGATCACGTCATATGTGTGGGGAAAACTTCAAGTAGCGTGGCCGTATTATAACCGCGACTATATTAACATTAATATTTTGTCTACTCATCGACTAGGTGTTAACAATTACATTAAAGACACTGGAATCAAATTCGGTCCACTTCGGACATAACATATGGTTATTAAATTAGGTCTGTCATGAAATCTCTTTGTCTGCCAAGTGTCAGAAACAATCATAGTTTGAACACAAAATGTAGATTGATTTTTAAGCATTAGACAGTATACGGCTATTTTTCAAAATAAAGCGATGCCAATTATCGACTTATTAGCAGCTAATAATATTAAAATACAACTTGCAAAAATGATTGCATTTAACTTCGAGCAGACTTAAGCAATATTTACTAGTGTACATATCGTAAAGCCGTTGAGAATCTGTGGACATTAATGATAATCACTGACAATCGATCCCCCAGTGAATCCAGCTCACATATTGTGATGTTCCTAGTTTGGTAATTGTTTATACATATATTTAGATTGTATGTAAAACATCATATTATAATCAAGTGAAGTAACACAAATAAATACGTTTTTTTTATTTCACCTATTATTGCATATGCACCAACAGCTGCCTCGTTTGGCGTTCATCATCATGAGGTTAATGCGAGGACTGGTCGGTCTGGTGTCAGAATAATGTGACATGTATACAGGTTTGCATTTTCTCTCTTTTTTGTGGTTATATTTGGAATTTATTCAGGTTTCATACAAGTGGTTGTTTAATACAGTTAATATATAAGTTGGCCAACATTGAAATGTTTCCTTTATACATTCTGCGGTCGATATGTTAGTGGATGTCAAAAACTGAAGAAAAAAGATAAGTGCAAAATCAAGCAAGCTCAATACGCGTAGTTGTTATAAAATACGGTAATTTGTTTATTGATACTAAAACGTTTGTGGCAGACGGGTTAGATTATAACACATGTATAGAAATACCTGTATGCACCTGCCACGAAGCTGGTAACCCACATTAGACTGTACAGTCCTTCGCATCGTGTTTATATAAACCCGTTGCACTGGCGTCAAATTGTTTATTTAAATATAACAATACTTTACGACCACCATTAATGTGTTATCGCTCTTGTTTGAACCCATTTGTAAGGACATATCTGTTTTTGTTCCGGAACAGGATTTGTCACCTCCGTCAGCAGATGGGTGATAAATAAAAGAAAATCTATTGAAAACGAACATCGAAATTAAATCTTAAGAAGGCAACACGAAGGACAGTGAAGAAAAACATAAAACTTGAACATAACAAACAAACATAACATTTAGAATTAATTTAATGAAACATAAAGATTTGTTGTTAAACAAAATTTAATTGTTTATGTTATAAAGAATTTGTTTTTAATAATACTGCGTACATTTCTAAAAATGAAGTCAGTATTTTTTTAAAAATCAGACTATTTACTAGGGTAAATACAAAATTATCTTAGTCCGCTACGAAATGCAAGAATTTTTTGTATCGCGTGACTAAAAATCGAACAATTTTGAGTTATCGCTTTCTTTGGTGGGGGCAACAGACAGATGCCCCAACCCAATTTCAAAAAGAACCAAAATGTGTTTATGTTTTGTTGTTTCTTCCTAATGTGTAGTTTGTATTTAAATTTAAAGAAAAAGATTTTTAAAAAATATTAATTTTTGATGGGTATTTTTAGTTTTCCCAAGTGTTTTCCATAGGGTTGCTCATACGATTAGGGTTTCATCACCTATCTCGATATATATATATATATATATATATATATATATATATATATATATATATATATATATATATATATATATATATATATATCTGTCTATCACCAAATATTTCCCAGTTGTCCTTTGACCTAATGATTCTTTCATTTGGATCAAGTTTATACTCTTTTAAAAACGTTATTTGTATTGATTTGAATATCGAGTTATTGAGTACTAACAACATCTGCACATAAATGGCATTTGCGGAAAACTAGTCGCTGTAGTTATAGTGTGCAAATATATGTCGTTGAAAAACCGGTAAACCTGTGTAAGCATTACATGGCACGAGTGGTATCAGCGTCACACTTTCTGAAAAGTCCCGTTCATTTTGAATACCGGGCTCCGAGTGGCCGAGTATGTATAGCCTATCGGGTGCTGAAAAATGGCGTTAAACCCTACAACAACAGCAGCTACAACAACAACATTTTGAATACTATTAGTGATCTATATCTTTAAAAACAAAACTCAGCTATATTGAAATGGTAACTAGAAGCACTTCGCTCTTTATGATCTTTACTCTCGTTATATATATCAGGAAACAAGCTGAACTCAAATCTTACCTCAATTATCGTCCTGTTTTTTTATATTTTAAATTATTACTAATTACCAAACGTTTAGTTCCATCGAATCAATTTAGAACAGAGGAAAGTGTTTCACATCGCATTATCAAAAGAAACCTACCTGTTCACGTGAAGTCGTAAAACCAAAAAAGGAATGGCAGTATGAAGCTAACCAACCGTCCTCTATTGACGAGACGCTAATAGTCTACTCGTGACGTTGTCGTGTGCATTTTATATTTATTGTCTGGGTATCAACTTAGCTGATCGTAAAGGGAAGTAAACCTTGATTATATTTTATTGGGATTAAACTGGAACATTTATTTTGTGTTTCTAGCTACTTGTATCATATTGAAATGCATATATTAGCTACTTACATCATATATAAATTCATATAGTAGCTATTTATCTACTATGATAATATGGAAATACATATATTAGCAACTTATATCATATGGATATTCATATTTTAGCTACCTATATCATATGCAAATTCATATTTTAGCTACCTATATCATATGCAAATTCATATTTTAGCTACTTATATGCAAATTCATATTTTAGCTACTTATATCATATGGAAATTCATATTATAGCTACTTATATCATATGCAAATTCATATTTTAGCTACTTATAACATATGCAAATTCATATTTCAGCTACTTATATCATATGGAAATTCATATTTTAGCTACTTATATAATATGGAAATTAATATATTAGCTATTTATATCATATGCAAATTCATATTTTAGCTACTTATATCATATGCAAATTCATATGTTAGCTACTTATATCATATGGAAATTGATATTTTAGTTACTTATATCAAATGGAAATTCATATTTTAGCTACTTATATCATATGGAAATTCATATTTTAGCTACTTATATCAAATGGAAATTCATATTTTAGCTACTTATATAATATGGAAATTAATATATTAGCTACTTATAACATATGCAAATTCATATTTTAGCTACTTATATCATATGGAAATTTATATATTAGCTACTTATATCATATGCAAATTCATATGTTAGCTACTTATATCATATGGAAATTCATATGTTAGCTACCTATATCATATGGAAATTAATATATTAGCTATTTATATCATATGCAAATTCATATTTTAGTTACTTATATCATATGGAAATTCATATTTTATCTACTTATATCATATGGAAATTCATATGTTAGCTACTTATATCATATGCAAATTCATATGTTAGCTACTTATATCATATGGAAATTGATATTTTAGTTACTTATATCATATGGAAATTGATATGTTAGCTACTTATATCATATGGAAATTCATATTTTAGCTACTTATATCAAATGGAAATTCATATTTTAGCTACTTATATCATATGGAAATTCATATTTTAGCTACTTATATCAAATGGAAATTCATATTTTAGCTACTTATATAATATGGAAATTAATATATTAGCTATTTATATCATATGCAAATTCATATTTTAGCTACTTGTATCATATGCAAATTCATATTTTAGCTACTTATATCATATGGAAATTCATATTTTAGCTACTTATATCATATGGAAATTCATATTTTAGCTATTTATATCATATGGAAATTCATATTTTAGCTACTTATATCATATGGAAATTCATATTTTAGCTACTTATATCATATGGAAATTCATATTTTAGTTACTTATATCATATGGAAATTGATATTTTAGTTACTTATATCATATGCAAATTCATATTTTAGCTACTTGTATCATATGCAAATTCATATTTTAGCTACTTATATCATATGGAAATTCATATTTTAGCTATTTATATCATATGGAAATTCATATTTTAGCTACTTATATCATATGGAAATTCATATTTTAGCTACTTATATCAAATGGAAATTAATATATTAGCTATTTATATCATATGCAAATTCATATTTTAGCTACTTATATCATATGCAAATTCATATGTTAGCTACTTGTATCATATGCAAATTCATATTTTAGCTACTTATATCATATGGAAATTCATATTTTAGCTACTTGTATCATATGCAAATTCATATTTTAGCTACTTATATCATATGCAAATTCATATTTTAGCTACTTATATCATATGGAAATTCATATGTTAGCTACTTATATCATATGGAAATTGATATTTTAGTTACTTATATCAAATGGAAATTAATATATTAGCTATTTATATCATATGCAAATTCATATTTTAGCTACTTATATCATATGCAAATTCATATGTTAGCTACTTATATCATATGGAAATTGATATTTTAGTTACTTATATCAAATGGAAATTCATATTTTAGCTACTTATATCATATGCAAATTCATATGTTAGCTACTTATATCATATGGAAATTAATATATTAGCTATTTATATCATATGCAAATTCATATTTTAGCTACTTATATCATATGGAAATTCATATGTTAGCTACTTATATCATATGGAAATTCATATATTAGCTACTTATATCATATGCAAATTCATATTTTAGCTACTTATATCATATGGAAATTGATATTTTAGTTACTTATATCAAATGGAAATTCATATTTTAGCTACTTATATCATATGCAAATTCATATGTTAGCTACTTATATCATATGGAAATTCATATATTAGCTACTTATATCATATGGAAATTCATATTTTAGCTACTTATATCAAATGGAAATTAATATATTAAATATTTATATCATATGCAAATTCATATTTTAGCTACTTATATCATATGCAAATTCATATGTTAGCTACTTATATCATATGGAAATTGATATTTTAGTTACTTATATCAAATGGAAATTCATATTTTAGCTACTTATATCATATGGAAATTCATATGTTAGCTACTTATATCATATGGAAATTCATATTTTAGCTACTTATATCATATGGAAATTCATATTTTAGCTACTTATATCATATGGAAATTCATATTTTAGCTATTTATATCATATGCAAATTCATATTTTAGCTACTTATATCATATGCAAAATCATATTTAAGCTACTTATATCATATGCAAATTCATATATTAGCTACTTATATCATATGGAAATTGATATTTTAGTTACTTATATCAAATGGAAATTCATATTTTAGCTACTTATATCATATGGAAATTCATATGTTAGCTACTTATATCATATGGAAATTCATATTTTAGCTACTTATATCATATGGAAATTCATATTTCAGCTACTTATATCATATGCAAATTCATATTTTAGCTAATTATAACATATGCAAATTCATATTTTAGCTACTTATATCATATGGAAATTCATATGTTAGCTACTTATATCATATGGAAATTCATATTTCAGCTACTTATATCATATGGAAATTCATATTTTAGCTACTTATATCATATGGAAATTCATATTTTAGCTAATTATAACATATGCAAATTCATATTTTAGCTACTTATATCATATGGAAATTCATATTGTAGCTACTTATATCATATCGAAATTCATATGTTAGCTACTTATATCATATGGAAATTCATATGTTAGCTACTTATATCATATGCAAATTCCTATTTTAGCTACTTATATCATATGGAAATTCATATGAGAGCTACTTATATCATATGGAAATTCATATGTTAGCTACTTATAACATATGCAAATTCATATTTTAGCTACTTATATCATATGGAAATTCATATTTTAGCTACTTATATCATATGGAAATTCATATTTTAGCTACTTATATCATATGGAAATTCATATTTTAGCTACTTATATCATATGGAAATTCATATTTTAGCTACTTATATCATATGGAAATTCATATTTTAGCTACTTATATCATATGGAAATTCATATGTTTGCTATTTAGATCATATGGAAATTCATATTTTAGATACTTATATCATATGGAAAATCATATGTTAGCTATTTATATCATATGGAAATTCATATTTTAGCTACTTATATCATATGGAAATTCATATGTTAGCTACTTATATCATATGGAAATTCATATGTTAGCTACCTATATCATATGGAAATTCATATTTTAGCTACTTATATCATATGGAAATTCATATGTTAGCTACTTATATCATATGAAAATTCATATTTCAGCTACTTATATCATATGGAAATATATATGTTAGCTATTTATATCATATGGAAATTCATATATTTGCTACTTATATCATATGGAAATTCATATTTTAGCTACTTATATCATATGGAAATTCATATGTTAGCTATTTATATCATATGGAATTTCATATTTTAGCTACTTATATCATATGGAAATTCATATGTTAGCTATTTATATCATATGGGAATTCATATATTAACTACTTATATCATATGGAAATTCATATTTTAGCAACTTATATCATATGGAAATTCATATTTTAGCTACTTATATCATATGGAAATTCATATTTTAGCTACTTATATCATATGGAAATTCATATTTTAGCTACTTATATCATATGCAAATTCATATTTCAGCTACTTATATCATATGGAAATTCATATTTTAGCTACTTATATCATATGGAAATTCATGTTTTAGCTATTTATATCATATGGAACTTCATATTTTAGCTACTTATATCATATGGAAATTCATATGTTAGCTATTTATATCATATGGAAATTCATATATTAGCTACTTATATCATATGGAAATTCATATTTTAGCTACTTATATCATATGGAAATTCATATTTTAGCTACTTATATCATATGGAAATTCATATTTTAGCTACTTATATCATATGGAAATTCATATGTTAGCTACTTATATCATATGCAAATTCATATTTTAGCTACTTATATCATATGGAAATTCATATTTTAGATACTTATATCATATGGAAATTCATATTTTAGCTATCTATATCATATGGAAATTCATATGTTAGCTACTTATATCATATGGAAATTCATATTTTAGCTACTTATATCATATGGAAATTCATATGTTAGCTACTTATATCATATAAAAATTCATATGTTAGCTACTTATATCATATGCAAATTCATATTTTAGCTACTTATAACATATGCAAATTCATATTTTAGCTACTTATATCATATGGAAATTCATATTTTAGCTACTTATATCATATGGAAATTCATATTTTAGCTACTTATATCATATGGAAATTCATATTTTAGCTACTTATATCATATGGAAATTCATATTTTAGCTACTTATATCATATGGAAATTCATATGTTAGCTACTTATATCATATGGAAATTCATATGTTAGCTATTTATATCATATGGAAATTCATATTTTAGCTACTTATATCATATGCAAATTCATATTTTAGCTACTTATATCATATGGAAAATCATATGTTAGCTATTTATATCATATGGAAATTCATATGTTAAGAATTTATATCATATGGAAATTCATATTTTAGCTACTTATATCATATGGAAATTCATATTTTAGCTACTTATATCATATGGAAATTCATATGTTAGCTATTTATATCATATGGAAATTCATATTTTAGCTACTTATATCATATGGAAATATATATGTTAGCTATTTATATCATATGGAAATTCATATATTAGCTACTTATATCATATGGAAATTCATATTTTAGCTACTTATATCATATGGAAATTCAAATGTTAGCTATTTATATCATATGGAAATTCATATTTTAGCTACCTATATCATATGGAAATTTATAAGTTAGCTATTTATATCATATGGGAATTCATATATTAACTACTTATATCATATGGAAATTCATATTTTAGCTACTTATATCATATGGAAATTCATATTTTAGCCACTTATATCATATGCAAATTCATATTTCAGCTACTTATATCATATGGAAATTCATATTTTAGCTACTTATATCATATGGAAATTCATATTTTAGCTATTTATATCATATGGAACTTCATATTTTAGCTACTTATATCATATGGAGATTCATGTGTTAGCTATTTATATCATATGGAAATTTATATATTAGCTACTTATATCATATGGAAATTCATATGTTAGCTACTTATATCATATGGAAATTCATATGTTAGCTACTTATATCATATGGAAATTCATATTTTAGCTACTTATATCATATGCAAATTCATATGTTAGCTACTTATATCATATGCAAATTCATATTTTAGCTACTTATATCATATGGAAATTCATATTGTAGCTACTTATATCATATGGAAATTCATATTTTAGCTACTTATATCATATGGAAATTCATATGTTAGCTATTTATATCATATGGAAATTCATATTTTAGCTACTTATATCATATGCAAATTCATATTTTAGCTACTTATATCATATGGAAAATCATATGTTAGCTATTTATATCATATGGAAATTCATATGTTAGGAATGTATATCATATGGAAATTTTTCTTTTAGCTACTTATATCATATGGAAATTCATATTTTAGCTACTTATATCATATGGAAATTCATATGTTAGCTACTTATATCATATAAAAATTCATATGTTAGCTACTGATATCATATGCAAATTCATATTTTAGCTACTAATAACATATGCAAATTCATATTTTAGCTACTTATATCATATGGAAATTCATATTTTAGCTACTTATATCATATGGAAATTCATATTTTAGCTACTTATATCATATGGAAATTCATATTTTAGCTACTTATATCATATGGAAATTCATATTTTAGCTACTTATATCATATGGAAATTCATATTTTAGCTACTTATATCATATGGAAATTCATATGTTAGCTTTTTATATCATATGGAAATTCATATTTTAGCTTTTTATATCATATGGAAATTCATATGTTAGCTTTTTATATCATATGCAAATTCATATTTTAGCTGCTTATATCATATGGAAATTCATATTTTAGCTACTTATATCATATGGAAATTCATATTTTAGCTACTTATATCATATGGAAATTCATATGTTAGCTTTTTATATCATATGCAAATTCATATTTTAGCTACTTATAACATATGCAAATTCATATTTTAGCTACTTATATCATATGGAAATTCATATTTTAGCTACTTATATCATATGGAAATTCATATTTTAGCTACTTATATCATATGGAAATTCATATTTTAGCTACTTATATCATATGGAAATTCATATTTTAGCTACTTATATCATATGGAAATTCATATTTTAGCTACTTATATCATATGGAAATTCATATGTTAGCTTTTTATATCATATGGAAATTCATATGTTAGCTACTTATATCATATGGAAATTCATATTTTAGCTACTTATATCATATGCAAATTCATATTTTAGCTACTTATATCATATGGAAAATCATATGTTAGCTATTTATATCATATGGAAATTCATATGTTAGGAATTTATATCATATGGAAATTCATATTTTAGCTACTTATATCATATGGAAATTCATATGTTAGCTATTTATATCATATGGAAATTCATATTTTAGCTACTTATATCATATGGAAATATATATGTTAGCTATTTATATCATATGGAAATTCATATATTAGCTACTTATATCATATGGAAATTCATATTTTAGCTACTTATATCATATGGAAATTCATATGTTAGCTATTTATATCATATGGAAATTCATATTTTAGCTACCTATATCATATGGAAATTTATAAGTTAGCTATTTATATCATATGGGAATTCATATATTAACTACTTATATCATATGGAAATTCATATTTTAGCTACTTATATCATATGGAAATTCATATTTTAGCTACTTATATCATATGGAAATTCATATTTTAGCTACTTATATCATATGGAAATTCATATTTTAGCCACTTATATCATATGCAAATTCATATTTCAGCTACTTATATCATATGGAAATTCATATTTTAGCTACTTATATCATATGGAAATTCATATTTTAGCTATTTATATCATATGGAACTTCATATTTTAGCTACTTATATCATATGGAGATTCATGTGTTAGCTATTTATATCATATGGAAATTTATATATTAGCTACTTATATCATATGGAAATTCATATGTTAGCTACTTATATCATATGGAAATTCATATGTTAGCAACTTATATCATAAGGAAATTCATATTTTAGCTACTTATATCATATGCAAATTCATATGTTAGCTACTTATATCATATGCAAATCCATATTTTAGCTACTTATATCATATGGAAATTGATATTGTAGCTACTTATATCATATGGAAATTCATATTTTAGCTACTTATATCATATGGAAATTCATATGTTAGCTATTTATATCATATGGAAATTCATATTTTAGCTACTTATATCATATGCAAATTCATATTTTAGCTACTTATATCATATGGAAAATCATATGTTAGCTATTTATATCATATGGAAATTCATATGTTAGGAATGTATATCATATGGAAATTTTTCTTTTAGCTACTTATATCATATGGAAATTCATATTTTAGCTACTTATATCATATGGAAATTCATATGTTAGCTACTTATATCATATAAAAATTCATATGTTAGCTACTTATATCATATGCAAATTCATATTTTAGCTACTTATAACATATGCAAATTCATATTTTAGCTACTTATATCATATGGAAATTCATATTTTAGCTACTTATATCATATGGAAATTCATATTTTAGCTACTTATATCATATGGAAATTCATATTTTAGCTACTTATATCATATGGAAATTCATATTTTAGCTACTTATATCATATGGAAATTCATATGTTAGCTACTTATATCATATGGAAATTCATATGTTAGCTTTTTATATCATATGGAAATTCATATTTTAGCTACTTATATCATATGCAAATTCATATTTTAGCTACTTATATCATATGGAAAATCATATGTTAGCTATTTACATCATATGGAAATTCATATGTTAGGAATTTATATCATATGGAAATTCATATTTTAGCTACTTATATCATATGGAAATTCATATTTTAGCTACTTATATCATATGGAAATTCATATGTTAGCTATTTATATCATATGGAAATTCATATTTTAGCTACTTATATCATATGGAAATATATATGTTAGCTATTTATATCATATGGAAATTCATATATTAGCTACTTATATCATATGGAAATTCATATTTTAGCTACTTATATCATATGGAAATTCATATGTTAGCTACTTATATCATATGGAAATTCATATTTTAGCTACCTATATCATATGGAAATTTATAAGTTAGCTATTTATATCATATGGGAATTCATATATTAACTACTTATATCATATGGAAATTCATATTTTAGCTACTTATATCATATGGAAAATCATATTTCAGCTACTTATATCATATGGAAATTCATATTTTAGCTACTTATATCATATGGAAATTCATATTTTAGCCACTTATATCATATGCAAATTCATATTTCAGCTACTTATATCATATGGAAATTCATATTTTAGCTACTTATATCATATGGAAATTCATATTTTAGCTATTTATATCATATGGAAATTTATATATTAGCTACTTATATCATATGGAAATTCATATGTTAGCTACTTATATCATATGCAAATTCATATGTTAGCTACTTATATCATATGGAAATTCATATTTTAGCTACTTATATCATATGCAAATTTATATGTTAGCTACTTATATCATATGCAAATTCATATTTTAGCTACTTATATGATATGGAAATTCATATTGTAGCTACTTATATCATATGCAAATTCATATGTTAGCTACTTATATCATATGGAAATTCATATTTTAGCTACTTATATCATATGGAAATTCATATGTTAGCTATTTATATCATATGGAAATTCATATTTTAGCTACTTATATCATATGCAAATTCATAGTTTAGCTACTTATATCTGATATGGAAATGCATATTTCAGCTACTTATATCATATGGAAATTCATATGGTAGCTACTTATATCATATGGAAATTCATATGTTAGCTACTTATATCATATGGAAATTCATATTTTAGCTACTTATATCATATGGAAATTCATATTTTAGCTACTTATATCATATGGAAATTCATATGTTAGCTACTTATATCATATGGAAATTTATATTTCAGCTACTTATATCATATGCAAATTCAAATTTTAGCTATTTATATCATATGGAAATTCATATTTTAGCTATTTATATCATTTGGAAATTCATATTTTAGCTACTTATATCATATGGAAATTCATATGATAGCTACTTATATCATATGGAAATTCATATGTTAGCTACTTATATCATATGGAAATTCATATGTTAGCTACTAATATCATATGGAAATTCATATTCTAGCTACTTATATCATATGGAAATTCATATTTCAGCAACTTATAACATATGGAAATTCATATTTTACCTACTTATAACAAATGGAAATTGATATTTTAGCTACTTATAACATATGTAAATTCATATTTTAGCTACTTATATCATATGGAAATTCATATTTTAGCTTCTTATATCATATGGAAATTCATATATTAGCTATTTATATCATATGTAAATTCATATTTTAGCTACTTATATCATATGGAAATTGAGATGTTAGCTACTTATATCATATGGAAATTCATATTTTAGCTACTTATATTATATGCGAATTCATATATTAGCTATTTATATCATATGCAAATTCAGATTTTAGCTACTTATATCATATGGAAATTCAGATGTTAGCTAGTTTTATCATATGCAAATTCATATTTTAGCTACTTATATCATATGCAAATTTATATGTTAGCTACTTATATGATATGGAAATTCATTTGTTAGCTACTTATATCAGATGGAAATTCATATGTTAGCTACTTATATCATATGGAAATTGATATGTTAGCTACTTATATCATATGGAAATTCATATTTTAGCTACTTATATCATATGGAAATTCATATGTTAGCTACTTATATCATACGGAAATTCATATGTTAGCTACTAATATCATATGGAAATTCATATGTTAGCTACTTATATCATATGGAAATTCATATGTTAGCTACTTATATCATATGGAAATTCATATGTTAGCTACTTATGTCATATGGAAATTCATATGTTAGCTACTTATGTCATATGCAATTTCATTTTTTAGCTACTTATATCATATGGAAATTCATATGTTAGCTAATTATATCATATGGAAATTCATATGTTAGCTACTTATATCAAATGGAAATTCATATGTTAGCTACTTATATCATATGGAAATTCATATGTTAGCTACTTATGTCATATGCAAATTCATATTTTAGCTACTTATATCATATGCAAATTTATATTTTAGCTTTTTATATCATATGGAAATTCATATTTCAGCTTCTTATCTCATATGGAAATTCATATGTTAGCTATTTATATCATATGGAAATTCATATTTTAGCTACTTATATCATATGGAAATTCATATGTTAGCTATTTATATCATATGGAAATTCATATATTAGCTACTTATATCATATGGAAATTCATATTTTAGCTACTTATATCATATGGAAATTCATATTTTAGCTACTTATATCATATGCAAATTCATATGTTAGCTACTTATATCATATGCAAATTCATATGTTAGCTACTTATATCATATGGAAATTCATATTTTAGCTACTTATATCATATGGAAATTCATATTTTAGCTACTTATATCATATGGAAATTCATATTTTAGCTACTTATATCATATGGAAATTCATATTTTAGCCACTTATATCATATGCAAATTCATATTTCAGCTACTTATATCATATGGAAATTCATATTTTAGCTACTTATATCATATGGAAATTCATATTTTAGCTATTTATATCATATGGAACTTCATATTTTAGCTACTTATATCATATGGAGATTCATGTGTTAGCTACTTATATCATATGCAAATTCATATGTTAGCTACTTATATCATATGGAAATTGATATTTTAGCTACTTATATCATATGGAAATTCATATTTTAGCTACTTATATCATATGGAACTTCATATTTTAGCTACTTATATCATATGGAAATTCATATTTTAGCTACTTATATCATATGGAAATTCATATTTTAGCTACTTATATCATATGGAACTTCATATTTTAGCTACTTATATCATATGGAAATTCATATTTTAGCTACTTATATCATATGGAAATTCATATTTTAGCTACTTATATCATATGGAAATTCATATTTTAGCCACTTATATCATATGCAAATTCATATTTCAGCTACTTATATCATATGGAAATTCATATTTTAGCTACTTATATCATATGGAAATTCATATTTTAGCTATTTATATCATATGGAACTTCATATTTTAGCTACTTATATCATATGGAGATTCATGTGTTAGCTACTTATATCATATGCAAATTCATATGTTAGCTACTTATATCATATGGAAATTGATATTTTAGCTACTTATATCATATGGAAATTCATATTTTAGCTACTTATATCATATGGAACTTCATATTTTAGCTACTTATATCATATGGAAATTCATATGTTAGCTACTTATATCATATGGAAATTCATATTTTAGCTACTTATATCATATGGAAATTCATATTTTAGCTACTTATATCATATGGAACTTCATATTTTAGCTACTTATATCATATGGAGATTCATGTGTTAGCTACTTATATCATATGCAAATTCATATATTAGCTACTTATATCATATGCAAATTCATATGATAGCTATTTATATCATATGGAAATTTATATATTAGCTACTTATATCATATGGAAATTCATATGTTAGCTACTTATATCATATGCAAATTCATATGTTAGCTACTTATATCATATGGAAATTCATATTTTAGCTACTTATATCATATGCAAATTCATATGTTAGCTACTTATATCATATGCAAATTCATATTTTAGCTACTTATATCATATGGAAATTCATATTGTAGCTACTTATATCATATGCAAATTCATATGTTAGCTACTTATATCATATGGAAATTCATATTTTAGCTACTTATATCATATGGAAATTCATATGTTAGCTATTTATATCATATGGAAATTCATATTTTAGCTACTTATATCATATGCAAATTCATATTTTAGCTACTTATATCTTATATGGAAATGCATATTTCAGCTACTTATATCATATGGAAATTCATATGGTAGCTACTTATATCATATGGAAATTCATATGTTAGCTACTTATATCATATGGAAATTCATATTTTAGCTACTTATATCATATGGAAATTCATATTTTAGCTACTTATATCATATGGAAATTCATATGTTAGCTACTTATATCATATGGAAATTTATATTTCAGCTACTTATATCATATGCAAATTCAAATTTTAGCTATTTATATCATATGGAAATTCATATTTTAGCTATTTATATCATTTGGAAATTCATATTTTAGCTACTTATATCATATGGAAATTCATATGATAACTACTTATATCATATGGAAATTCATATGTTAGCTACTTATATCATATGGAAATTCATATGTTAGCTACTTATATCATATGGAAATTCATATTCTAGCTACTTATATCATATGGAAATTCATATTTCAGCTACTTATAACATATGGAAATTCATATTTTACCTACTTATAACAAATGGAAATTCATATTTTAGCTACTTATAACATATGTAAATTCATATTTTAGCTACTTATATCATATGGAAATTCATATTTTAGCTTCTTATATCATATGGAAATTCATATATTAGCTATTTATATCATATGCAAATTCATATTTTAGCTACTTATATCATATGGAAATTGAGATGTTAGCTACTTATATCATATGGAAATTCATATTTTAGCTACTTATATTATATGCAAATTCATATATTAGCTATTTATATCATATGCAAATTCAGATTTTAGCTACTTATATCATATGGAAATTCAGATGTTAGCTACTTATATCATATGCAAATTCATATTTTAGCTACTTATATCATATGCAAATTTATATGTTAGCTACTTATATGATATGGAAATTCATTTGTTAGCTACTTATATCAGATGGAAATTCATATGTTAGCTACTTATATCATATGGAAATTGATATGTTAGCTACTTATATCATATGGAAATTCATATTTTAGCTACTTATATCATATGGAAATTCATATGTTAGCTACTTATATCATACGGAAATTCATATGTTAGCTACTAATATCATATGGAAATTCATATGTTAGCTACTTATATCATATGGAAATTCATATGTTAGCTACTTATATCATATGGAAATTCATATGTTAGCTACTTATGTCATATGGAAATTCATATGTTAGCTACTTATGTCATATGCAATTTCATTTTTTAGCTACTTATATCATATGGAAATTCATATGTTAGCTAATTATATCATATGGAAATTCATATGTTAGCTACTTATATCATATGGAAATTCATATGTTAGCTACTTATATCATATGGAAATTCATATGTTAGCTACTTATGTCATATGCAAATTCATATTTTAGCTACTTATATCATATGCAAATTTATATTTTAGCTTTTTATATCATATGGAAATTCATATTTCAGCTTCTTATCTCATATGGAAATTCATATGTTAGCTATTTATATCATATGGAAATTCATATTTTAGCTACTTATATCATATGGAAATTCATATGTTAGCTATTTATATCATATGGAAATTCATATATTAGCTACTTATATCATATGGAAATTCATATTTTAGCTACTTATATCATATGGAAATTCATATTTTAGCTACTTATATCATATGCAAATTCATATGTTAGCTACTTATATCATATGCAAATTCATATGTTAGCTACTTATATCATATGCAAATTCATATGTTAGCTACTTATATCATATGGAAATTCATATTTCAGCTACTTATATCATATGGAAATTCATATTTTAGCTACTTATATCATATGGAAATTCATATTTTAGCTACTTATATCACATGGAAATTCATATTTTAGCTACTTAAATCACATAGAAATTCATATGTTAGCTATTCATATCATATGGAAATTCATATTTTAGCTACTTATATCATATGCAAATTCATATTTTAGCTACTTATATCATGTGGAAATTCATATTTTAGCTACTTATATCATGTGGAAATTCATATTTTAGCTACTTATATCATGTGGAAATTCATATTTTAGCTATTCATATCATATGGAAATTCATATTTTAGCTACTTATATCATATGGAAATTCATATTTTAGCTACTTATATCATATGGAAATTCATATATTAGCTACTTATATCATATGGAAATTCATACTTTAGCTACTTTTATCATATGGAAATTCATATGTTAGCTACTTATATCATATGGAAATTCATATCTTTGCTATTTATATCATATGGAAATTCATATGTTAGCTACTTATATCATATGGAAATTCATATGTTAGCTATTTATATTATATGGAGATTCATATGTTAGCTACTTATATCATATGGAAATTCATATGTTAGCTACATATATCATATGGAAATTCATATGTTAGCTACTTATATCATATGAAAATTCATATTTTAACTACTTATATCATATGCAAATTCATATGTTAACTACTTATATCATATGCAAATTCATATGTTAGCTACTTATATCATATGGAAATTCATATTTTAGCTACTTATATCATATGCAAATTCATATTTTATCTATTTATATCATATGGAAATTCATATTTTAGCTACTTATATCATATGGAAATTCATATTTTAGCTACTTATATCATATGGAAATTCATATGTTAGCTACTTATATCATATGGAAATTCATATGTTAGCTACTTATATCATATGGAAATTCATATGTTAGCTACTTATATGATATGCAAATTCATATTTTAGCTACTTATATCATATGGAAATTCATATTTTAGCTACTTATAACATATGGAAATTCATATTTTAGCTACTTATATCATATGAAAATTTATATTTTAGCTACTTATAACATATGTAAATTCATATTTTAGCTACTTATAACATATTTAAATTCATATTTTAGCTACTTATATCATATGGAATTTCATATTTTAGCTACTTATATCATATGGAAATTCATATTTCAGCTGCTTATATCATATGGAAATTCATATTTCAGCTTCTTATATCATATGGAAATTCATATGTTAACTACTTATATCATATGAAAATTCATATGTTAGATACTTATATCATATGGAAATTCATATTTTAGCTACTTATATCATATGGAAATTCATATGTTAGCTACTTATATCATATGGAAATTCATATGTTAGCTACCTATATCATATGGAAATTCATATGTTAGCTACTTATATCATATGGAAATTCATATGTCAGCTGCTTATATCATATGGAAATTCATATGTCAGCTACTTATATCATATGGAAATTCATATGTCAGCTACTTATATCATATGGAAATTCATATGTTAGCTACTTATATCATATGGAAATTCATATGTTAGCTACTTATATCATATGGAAATTCATATGTTAGCTACTTATATCATATGCAAATTCATATGTTAGCTACTTATATCACATGGAAATCCATATATTAGCTACTTATATCACATGGAAATTCATATATTAGCTACTTATATCACATGGAAATTCATATCTTAGCTGCTTATATCATATGCAAATTCATATTTTAGCTACTTAAGCAGCAGAGGGGGTGAATCGGACAACCTTTTTGGACTTTTTTTGATTATACCCTCCAAAATGGCACTAGACCCTTCTCGCGAAATCTCATGTTTTTAACCAAAAAATAAATAAAGTCTCCGACCCTTAATGATTGTTGTCTGAAAACATGAGATTTCGCAGGTGATACTTTATTCGCGTTTTCGTTGATTAATCATAAATGTCACAATGATGTTGTGACTCACCCCCTCTGCTGCTAATGGTTTACGGTGAAAATCGTCCGATTTACCCTCTCTGCTGCTATTTCAACCGAATATTTGATCAAGTCCTATACGATATCGTGTCCTCGGGTCTGCTAAATTTATTGTCACAAATCCGTGTGGTTTTGACTGAGCGTGACTAAAGAAATTTCTAAACTGATTATGATTCATATCACCGCTGCACCAAGTCTGATGAATATTTCGTAGCGTATGAGTATCAACGCCGTTAAATACACACAACACATTGCAATTATCTCTGATCACTTTTGGTATTTGTGTGTACCGTTGAGTGACATATATCACATCAGTGTTTTTATGCCTGCCTCGGGAAAATATTCTAGCGGGATTTTTTTGATTATCTAACATGATATCATCGTATACCACTAAATTGTTAATACTTCCATCAATAGCATCAATGCTCGGGGCTTCCTCTATATCAGTAATAAACTCAATAAAATCTTCATCGATTTGAAATTCTTTTGCTTTCTCGTTAAAATCCTTTAGCACTTCATAGCATCGCTGATCGTCTACACTCGGGGCTATTAAATACAATTTGTTCCATTTCATCCATCTCGTTATCAAATTAAGTAGCAGTTGTGTCTTTCCGCTTCCAGATGGTCCGATTATAATCATTCTAATTGAATTCGGCAACATTTCATGATGTTTAATAGGTTCCCGTCGTCGGGTAGCTGAATAATCAATTATATTCATGCCGTTATATATAAATTATGGATCTATATTGTGTGAAGTGTAAAAAACGTACTGGCACAGATGACTTGACGACGATTACAACTAAAAATAACCGATCAGCGCTTTCTGGTAAATGCGTACAATGTAGTACAAAGAAATTTAGATTTGTTTCTAAACCCAAGGAACCCAAGGAACCTTTAAAAAAAACGAGGAGGTGATATCGCAGCCAAGCTAACTAAACTCCCTGGAACCCCATGGGCAAAATACCCTGGAGAAAAGCACCTTCCAGGATATAGCTACTGTGGACCGGGAACAAGACTTGATATCAGACTCAATAATCAAAATCAGCCCCGACCCGGTGAAGAACCAATAAATGCCATTGATAAGGCCTGTCACCTTCATGATGTATCTTATAAAAGCAGTAATCTGCAGCACAGGCATCTAGCAGATGTGAAATTAATTCATGCGTTAAATGCTATTCCTGATAAATCTTTCAAAGAAAAATTGGCTTCCTTTTTGATAAAATCGGCTATGAAAAGTAAATTGATGTTAGGTGCTGGTAATTAATAACAACATGGAATCTATTTATTATTCCCCAAGAGGATACTGGAGAGGCAAGGCAGCAATCCATAAACTCGCTAGCGCTGCAAAAGTGAAAAAAAAAACCCACTGCGGCTCATTGGTTATCTAAACAGGCACTATGGCAAATTTATCTACCACCGCCTAAACAAATTAATGTCTCGCATTTTGATGTAACCGGACCCAATGAAGTTCATCAGGCTGATCTATTATTTTTGCCACATGACCACGGTTACAAATACGCATTAACCGTAGTTGATATTGCAAGTCGATACAAGGAAGCAGAACCGTTAAAAACAAAATCGGCCACTGAAGTAACTTCTGCATTTGAAAGGATTTATCGAAGGGGTCCTCTGCACTGGCCAAATCTTTTACAAATTGATCCCGGCAAAGAATTTCAGGGTGCAGTGTTATCTACAATGAAAGATCACAATGTCACTATCAGACGCGGGGAATACTGCACTGCATCGTGATCAGGCCATTGTAGAACGGTTTAATAAAACCCTTGCTGAGCGGTTATTTGGATATCAATACGCAAAAGAATTCATCCAAGAAAAAAGATCCCGTGAATGGGTTAAAAGGTTACCAGCTGTGATTACTGCACTGAATAACGAGATTACTAGAACAATCAACATGAAACCTATCAACGCGATTAAAAAGAAGTCAATACCTGAAATGGAAATTCAAAAAGATTTCCCTAGAAACGCTAGCGTTTCCCAACCAATTCTTGGTAGTAATGTCATTGTGAGGTATTTATACGAACCAGGAGAGCTTGAAGGGGGCAGAAAAAGGGCTACTGATCCTATTTGGAGTATTACTGCACATAAGATATCTAGTATAACACGATCTACGGGTAGACTTCCAATCTATAAACTGGATTCAACTGCCCCTCAACGGGGTTTTACTAGACAACAATTACAAGTGATACCTGAGGATACTCAATTACCACCGCATGGGCTTAACTAGCACCGTTGCGTCTATTGCACTCAAGACAAGTCAACATCACATTATTTCTGACATGACCGAGACTATTATTTTTTCTGTCAACGGTAAATTGGCGAGGATCTTTATCCGAATACTGCCAACGCATTATACAATTGCAACTTGCGCAGTGATTATTTTGTTGTTGCTTCACAGTGATTATTAATTCAGCATCAATATCAAATTCTCGTTGTTTTTTTTGTCTTGTTGTTTGTAACCGGAGAGTTTTTTATCAATAATTTTAACATCAATATCATCTATTGTGGTGTCATTATCATCGCCTGACTCTGTCAGGACAATTCTTCGAAGTTGATTTATTTTTCGAACTCTAGACACTGCGAGATAGACTAAATTTGACCATTCGATGCGATTATCTACCATCCAAACAATTGTATCCGATATGGTCAATCCCTGTGAAGAGTGTATTGTTGCTGCATAACCTAGCGTCCACGGGGATTTATTAGCACGCAATGCATCTTCAACGACATTGATATCAACCAGCACAATATCATTTAATACTAAATTCTGTTTTTGAAATCCTTCGGATTTTGGGCCTGGAATATCAACTTCAATGTTCTGTTTTCGTGTATCTGATGGCCTATAACAGAGGGGCACTGGAAGTGTTGCGAATTTTTGTTTATGCAATTCAAATAATTTCATCTGAAGTGTGTCTCTGACTATTTTTCTACTTGCAATGATCAAATCATTTGGTCTCCATGCTTCCCAGAAATCATTCATTGGAGTTTCCGAAATTATTTCACGGGCTATTTCACATTGGATTCTATCCGGTTGTAATCTAATTAATTTCTTAAATTCTTTTAATTCATTATCAAGTGATCTATGATCGGTATCAATTTCTTCATAATAGTCTACAAAACCCTTTAGCCATTCATGTGGGGAAGCACCGACAAATGGTGGTGGTTGGCCGTGATCACCGCACATGACGATTTTTGTATTTTTCAATAACAACCACTCAAGAAATATTTTTAATACATCTTCTGACACTGTGTCTATTTCATCCCAAATGATAATTTCAGGAATAAATTTCTCTCCCATACGCTCAGGAGTCCATTTATCTCCCTTCCATCTAAAGAAACTATGATAAGTGCAGGCATTTACCCCTCTCTGTATCATTTCTCTTGCAAGTCTGTGAGTCGGTGTTAGCACAATCATATTTGGATTGGAAACGCTAGCGTTTCTACGGAATAACTCAATTGCCCGGGTTGTTTTTCCTGACCCACCACAACCCTTTAAATAAACTGTTTTATATCTACAGATTGGATCAGAAATCGGTGGTGCACTAGAAAATTCTGAACACTGATTGCTTTCTAAGTAATTATTTTCAATGGTAACATCTGCTGATGGAATATAATCATGAAGCATTTCCTTCTTAATTCTCCATGACCCCCAATTCTCGTTGCCAGTAGCCTTAAAATCAGTCATTTTGCTATTTATGTAAAATGAATCAGTGGCGACTCTAACTGCGGTGGTAGGAAATCTATTGATCATTGAAAATAAATTAATAGAAGCATAACCAAGCATAGAAGCTCTCAAATGTGTGTACTGCGGATTGTATCCATCAGTGTAAGTAACAATTGTACCCAATTTGGTTCCATCGGACATAAATGCGTCCTTACGATTGACATATAGGCCCCTATTCGTTAAATCCGTGATTACAAAATCGTATTCAGCATTGTCTATAATCAATCGTGAAGAATATCTCGTATTATCGTATTTACCACCTTGGGTAAATTTACCGATTATTCTTCGTACAAGATCTTTTGCTTCATTGTTTCTGATTTCAAATAACTGTTTGGACCAATCCATGATTTGTTGTTCACTGAAATTTGGAAACAGTTTTCGCTCTTCGCTAATTATTTTTTCTAGATCAGGTTGTGGTAACCAGACTGATTTCTGTGCTCGATAGGATATAATTGCTTCACTGACAATTAATGATTTTAACATCTTACAATCAAGCATATACCGTAATAACACTATTGGCATCCAGTGTTTTTCAGACATGTGTTTACCAATCCAAAGATAACTACACGGATGAAGTCCTGTAGCCATTTCAAATGATACTACACAAGCGAATCCGGTTAAATCGAAATGTGGCAGTGGTCCATTAATAGCAACACGGGTCATTTCGTGTGTGGGGTGTCCAAATCGTTTGAAATATTTCTCGCATTCTCCATACCCGAGAAAACTTCCTGGATAACATGCAATCATATCAACTGAAATAACGGTATCAGCGGTGTATTTTGTATTCCATAACCCTCCATGGCTGTATTCAAGACAGGACAATCTGACATCTGATAAAAACTCACTTCGTGTTGGTTTCCACGCGTTTTTCTTTCTTGCAAAATGTGCTGCAATTGATGGTACTGTAAAACAGTTTGCTAATAATTGATCGTTGTCTTCCTCCAGAGAAGAAAACTCACTAGCTAGTTGTTTCATTTGATTATGCAGCTCTTCAGTACGGTATAATTCTCCGTTGGGCCTTACAAACTGATCAAATCTACATTCCTCGTCTGAAGTACTATGAAATAGCCACATTGACACGGGATCGTTTTTACTCAAATGGTAAATAGCATCAAATAATTTCTGCTCTGAAAAAAACTCTTCGGTTTGGGATAGATATTTTACGGTTCTATCCCGTGGGAATATTGTTACTGCAGATGACCACGCGTGTGTGTTATGATCAATAATCTGTATTGGGTTTCCTTTTGATTTATATTTCGATTCGTATAATACTTCACCGGTGATTGTCGTTACTGATATTGGAAATCTCAATGATGTTTCTAATTTAGCTATATCCTGAATTGTTGCCCCATGCTGTTTCACTGTCAGTTCCCATTCGGTTATTTTTTTTCGTCTTAGATCAGTTAGTTTATTTCCCCGGGACGCATTTGTGAAGTGTTCCATTATTCGTGTTGCTACACAATTGAGCCCTGTCGAATATTTCATGGGTGCTAGTTTTGCAATATCGGGTTTGTCATTGAGCGGATATATCCCGTAAACAACTGCTGTGACAGGATAAGATCTTTCGTAGTATGGTTTGTCAATTCCAGTCAAAATTCCTGGTTTTGAATCCTGAGTCACAGTGACAGTTTTTTTGTCCTTAAGAATAGGCTCGTCTTTGTCCCTAATGATCCATTTTCCATTATCACGGATAAGGAATTTTATTCGAAAAAAATTTCTTTCTTCCCCAAGACGTGAGATTATCACTGCTGCTTTTTCATCATTCATGGTAGCGTCAACAACACCATCAATTCGAAATGTTGACCAACAATGAGCTGCCCCATCACGCTTGAATTCATTAAAACAGTCTCTGATTTTACTAATCAAGGTTCTATCAAGAATTTTATTCTTTGGTGTATCAGAAACTCTATCAAGATTGAATTGAACACTTTTCCAGGGCTTAATTTTCGATAATCTCTCGAACTCCTCCATACTATAATTAAAACAAGCATTTAAATGAAAGATTTAAGTATAATGAATCATTGCAAATGGCTTATGATTGGATCAGTGACACCGTGTAACAAATCATGCAGAAATGAATTCTGTGGGTATCATATGCAAAGCTTTCGTCGTGGAAGCCTTGGTCCGTTACCCTGTATTCGATGTGGGGTTGGGGTTAGGGGAAAATCGCAATTATGTCTCAGGTGTGGCGGCAAACGATACAGGGAACTAAAACGCTATTATGACAAGCGAAAAAAAATACCGTCATTGACCCCAACGATGACAAAATCATAAAGACTCCTCAAGATTATATACAGAGACTTATAATTAAACCAAATAATGAATTAGAAAAATAGTGTTATTATACAAATGAACCAAGAATTCAGACCTCACCCCGTGCTTGTTAATTATGAAGCATCCCGTGATGGTATTATCAGAAACCGCAGATTGAAGAATCCAGTTGGATTTGTGACTAATCGAGGGTATTTGATGTTTGGTGCTGAGAAGAAAAGTTATCATTGTCACAGATTCGTCTTTGAGGTGTTTAATGGATTGATCAAGGATGGTTATGTTATTGATCATATTGATTCCGATTCTCAGAATAATTCTTTATCAAATTTACAGGCTATTTCACAAAGTGAGAATTCAAAACGAGGAAACACTGGAAAATACTCGAAAAAAGCGAGACCTGTAAAATCGTTTAATGCAGTTACTAACGAAGAAATTGTATTCCAATCTATAAATGAAGCCGGTAAATATTTCAATATTTGTAGATCCTCAGTACAAAGAGTAGCAGAACGAGTACAAAATTTGGCTTTTTCTAAAAACATTGAACTAAAAGTTCGATTTTCGTATGTCTAATAAAACTAAAGGGAGATAACTCTTTCATAACCCTTAAATATAACCAAGGGAGTTATTTCCCTTAGATTGTGTCGGGTTATTGTGATTCAGCGGCTGGGGCGTTGTTTTGTAGGGAAATAAATGTTTTCAAACAATTATATTCTTTTTTCTAGTGTTTAATGCAAATATTCAGTCTCATTTAAATACCGTGAAACACCATTAATAAGTATTTCAAGAAAATAAAATAACACACCCTGTGGATTGCTGTATTAAGTCGCCTTATATACTCTCTCCCTTAGATGGTGTCGGGTTATTTCCCCTTAAATTGTGATTCAGCGGCTTGGGCTATAATTAATTAGAAAAGAAATCAAATATAAAATGTTTTCAAACGATTATAATCTTTTTTTTAGTGCTTTATGCAAATAATCTGTCTCATTTAAATACTGTGAAGCACCATTAACAAGTAATTCAAGAAAATAAAATAACACTCTGTGGATTGACGCTGCTGTATTAGTCACCTTATATACTAAATGAAAGGTTTAAAGCTGGGGATCATTTGAGTGGACACCTACAAACAACAAATTAGATATCACTGCAACCGTTAAGGGTATTTATCGATTAACACTAGTAACACCATTGTCTCAATTTAATATTTCATCGTCCAGTTCATCTGGGGTCAATAATACGATTTCAACGATCATCGACAAGAATACAACTGAAAAGTTCACAATCACATCTACTGATAACTATTTGGTTAGGGTTTCAACAACATGGTATGTGGAATTCGTAGCGGATTTAAGTAAATCGTAATTGAAAACGCTAGCGTTGTTAAAATAAAAAATGATTTCATCATCGCAATATCGCTATGATCAGGTCAGAGAGTATCAAACTAGACTCAAAACCCTGTCTGAAGAGTATGCAATGAAAATTAAAAAATATCGCAGGAGAATTACCGCAATTGATGTTACCGTGTATTCAGTGAGTGGTGTAATCACCGGAGCTGGTATTATACTGTCTTCAGTGACAATGATGGCTCCGATAGCTGTTCCAATTTGCATTTCTGCGGCAACAACAATCGCTGGAATTATTTCAATAATCACAAAAAAAATATCATCATGCAGCCAACGGAAACTACAAGACTACATAATTCAATTTCATGTTGTGTCCACTGCATACTCGCAATTATCCTCATTGATATCGTCATCTCTGGATGATACAATTATATCAGAGAGTGAGTTTTCAGCGATGGTAGATATATATGATTCCGCAGTATCAAAATTAGAAATACATCATGAGTATAATAACGATGACAACACCGATGGAATTACTTCAACAAATAGTGGAGAACACGAACCCAGTACAAACCAGCATGATCTCAATAACCTCAACGAATCCAGAATTCAGTGTGAATTTCCCCTCTCCGGTCCTAGTGAAGGAGATAGCGCTAGCAAAATTACGAGTGTATCATAGCTGGCCAAATATTAGGTCAAAATCATTTGGTGGTCAACAACCCAATAATTCCCTGGTATTTGCAAATAAGAATGAACCAGACGGTACCCCAGACTGGAATGTTGTTTCCATACCTACAGGGTCATACCAAATCGAACAAATCAATAATGAATTCGCGCGTAGAATAAAATCGATTACTGGAAAAGAATCAAAAATAGCTATAACAGTTCATGAGCCGACACTATCATCTGCCATTGAAATAAGCACAGAGGGTTATGTCGTAGATATCTATCAAAGCTCAATAAGAACAGTATTAGGTTGGCCTGAATTACCACCAGGGGGAAAAACCGTTGATTTACCAGAACCACAAAAAACCGATTATATCACAGACAGGATAAAACCCAATAATCCAGTAAAAAGTTATAAAGATTATGATAAGTGGGATCTTTTCAATGGAATAGTAGAAAATAACGTTGTCAAATTCGTACCCCGACAGAACAAAATTACTGAAAATTTCACAGCATTTAATAACGATTTTTCGCTGTTGTTAATATCTCTTAAATCCGGTACTCTCACCCGAGATGAATTTATCAGCGTCGTAGAAACATGTAACAAAATCATCTTCGATATGAAAATATTTCATTTGCTAATTATTCAAGAGATATTAGGCGACGATAATCCTAAAACGAGAACAGAGTTTGCGATGAAAGGTAATATACGCGTAGAAGATATTCGTGAGTTTAAACTACCAGGATATAATCTCTTAGAACTACAAAAATCTCTCGTTGATGCCATCGATATTGGTTTTAAAATAATTCATGATACATGGAAAAAAACAACATCACAGGAAATAAAAACCCTCAAACATAATAATGACCCAATTGGTGGCGGCAGGCATATTGCTCCGTTCAATGTGAATATTTCAACGGTGATTGCGCTCAATTTAGTATGCGATGTTATTGAGGGAAGCTATCAAATAAATTTAGAACGATCAAATCAAGCTCAGCAGGGATATATTTTGTATTCATTTGCACCAATAGCTCCTCCAGGATTTTTAATAATTGAGTCCCCGGTGAATCCAGTCTATATGCGATGTCATAATAATTCATTAACCAGAATTAATTTCAAACTCACTGACCAGTCTAATAATCTGATTGATTTACAAGAGGAGGTGTTAGCGATTATTCTGTTTGTAAAGTCGTAGTGATTTTCGTCCTAAGGACTTGATCAAATATTCGGTTGAAATAGCAGCAGAGAGGGTAAATCGGACGATTTTCACCGTAAACCATTAGCAGCAGAGGGGGTGAGTCACAACATCATTGTGACATTTATGATTAATCAACGAAAACGCGAATAAAGTATCACCTGCGAAATCTCATGTTTTCAGACAACAATCATTAAGGGTCGGAGACTTTATTTGTTTTTTGGTTAAAAACATGAGATTTCGCGAGAAGGGTCTAGTGCCATTTTGGAGGGTATAATCAAAAAAAGTCAAAAAAGGTTGTCCGATTCACCCCCTCTGCTGCTACTTATATCATATGGAAATTCATATTTTAGCTACTTATATCATATGGAAATTCATATGTTAGCTCCTTATATCATATGGAAATTCATATGTTAGCTACTTATATCATATGCAAATTCATATTTTAGCTACTTATATCATATGCAAATTCATATTTTAGCTACTTATATCATATGGAAATTCATATGTTAGCTACTTATATCATATGCAAATTCATATGTTAGCTACTTATATCATATGGAAATTCATATGCTAGCTACTTATATCATATGGAAATTCATATGTTAGCTACTTATATCAGATGGAAATTCATATTTTAGCTACTTATATCATATGGAAATTCATATGTTAGCTACTTATATCATATGGAAATTCATATTTTAGCTACTTATATCATATAGAAATTCATATTTTAGCTACTTATATGCAAATTCATATTTTAGCTACTTATATCATATGCAAATTCATATGTTAGCTACTTATACCATATGGAAAATTCATATATTAGCCACTTATACCGAAAGGAAATGCAAAAATGTAATTTGATGTGTTGATACGTATTTTTAAAAGGAAACATTAATATCAACATTATTGCCTAAATATTCACACACTCACTGCGTTCTGACTTACCCAGTTGCATCTGTGTAGATCAAAATATGCAGTTCTTATCCAATCATTAGCCTGCCGTTCTCTAACATCAACATTAAATGCCAAAATATGTAGATGTACAAACTGATGTACTCTTAAATTTTCCCTTTATTACTTGTGATCCGCCATCAGCAAGGTTCCAACATTATTCAAATGACGTGCATATAATGATTACAGCTCTATAAAGTATGTCACGTGCTGTGTTACACCTGAGATTCCACAACAGTCCTATCCAATAAAATCGGTATGTATGAAAAAAACATTTTGGACCAAAGGTTTTTTTAAGGCCTTTCGAATGTATGCAATATTTGTGTTATATGTTGATAAATGCTATATTATGAGTGCACTTTGCTCTGTTCGTCCTCGTTATTGAGCCCTGTCCTGAACACTCCTAGCAGCAGGGAGGGCGAATCGGACAACAACTTATAGAAGTGTCTATTTGGCAAACCAAGGCTTCCTCCAAAATCGAACAAAAAAAAAGTTTCCTTTGGAGACGCAAAGTCGTTGTCGCGCCCTCTCTGCTGCTATGGGGTTAAAATTTTTTTTTACGATTTCACAAACAGACTAATTTGTAAAACCTCACCTCGTAAATCAATTAGATTATTGGAGTGGTCAGTGAGTTTGAAAGTCCGTAAGTAAGATTAGTTGGATCCTCAATTATTAAAAATCCTGGAGGAGCTTTTGGTGCAAATGAGTATAAAATATTTCCTTGTTGGGCTTGATTTGACCTTTCGAGATTTATTTGGTATCTTCCTTCGATGATATCACATACTAAATTCACTGCAATCACCGAAGAGATATTGAGTTTTGAGGAACGATATATCGCCCACCACCATCTGGGTCATTATTATGTTTGAAGATGGTTGAACCCTTGTGTTTTTGTCTCCATGAAGTGAGTATCATAGTAAACTTTTCATTGATAAAATCATTAACGGATTTTTTTAGTTCGTCTGCGTTATAACCAAGAAATTTAAAATTCGGTAGATCAGCTTCTGTTATATTGTATAGAGTTAAACAAATTTGTCTAGAGAGATTGTTTTTAGTATCAGCATGAATAATTACTTTAATTATTTTCTTGTAAATATCTTCCATGTCGGATAAAAGCTGATTTAATATTTCAATTCGTTAAATAATTTCACTTTGATTAGACGCACGAAAAATCTGATGTAGTAGTTGTAGTTGTCATCTGTGTTCATGATTGATCTCTATAAAATATTCAATACATTTACTTTGTTCAATATCTATATAATTTATTTCTAGATTCAGTCCAATAATAAATCTCCAAAAACCGTAATCTTTATTAGGGTTAAAAGATTATTACCCTGCAGCGATGAATTTTTTTATATCACGGTGGTGTTCTTTATATGATGGGGTAAATTCGTGGTATGATTGTACATCCGTGACATAATCAGATTTTTGTGGTTCAGGTGGAGGTGGGATTTCATGCCAACCCCGTATTTTCCTTATATAACTCTGATAGATATCTACGACATACCCGGGCGAGTTTATCTCAGTGGCAGATGATAGTGTTGGTTCATGAACCGTTATAGCGATTTTCGATTCTTTTCCAGTAATGGATTTTATTCTACGCTGAAATTCGTTATTTATTTGTTCAATTTGGTAAGACCCAGATGGTAATGAAACAACGTTTTAATCTGGAGTTCCGTCTTGTTTATTCTTACTCGCAAACACCAGGGAATTATTCGGTTGCTGACCACCGAATGGTACTGATCTGATATTTGGCCAACTATGGTATACTCGTAGTTTTGCTAGTGCTATTTCCTTAACTGAAACCGCAGTAGGGAAATTTACACTGAATTCAGGATTCGTTGAGGTTATTGATATCATGCTGGTTTTCACCGGGGTTGTGTTTTCCGCTCTTCGTTGAAGTAGTTCTTGCGATGTTGCCATTGTTATTATACTCATGTTGTTTTTCTAATTTTGACATCGCGGAATAATAAACACGCACCAGCGCTGAAAACTTACTATCCGATAATAATGTGTCATCGAGGGAAGATGATATCATCGAGGATAATTGGGAGTATGCGGTTGACACAACATGGAACCTAACTAATACAAATTGGAACAGCTATCGGGGCAATCATTGTCACCGAAGAGAGTATTATACCAGCTCCGGTGATTACACCTGATACCGCGTACACGGTAACATCAATTGCGGTAATTCTTCGTCGGTATTTGTTTATGTTTACTTGATACTCCTCAGTGAGTGTTTTGAGTTACTAGTAGTTTGAAATTCTCTGACCTGATCATAGCGATACTGCTGTGACGCTGCCAATGATGACATTTTATTTATTATAATAGATTTCAAATTGCAGGCTGTAAATTCGCCAGCATTAAATTCGCTAGTGTTAAATTCGCCAGTGAATTCAATTCAGTTGTTTACTTAAATCCGCTACGAATTCCACATACCATGTTACTGAAACCCTAGCCAAAATATTATCAGTGGATGCTATTGTGAATTGTTCAGTTGTTTTTTTTTGTCGATGATCGTTGATATCATATTTTTGACCCCAGATGATCTCATTGATGAAATATTAAATTGAGTCAGCGACACTAGTGTTAATTGATAAATACCTTTGACGGCCGCGGTGATATTTAATATGTTAGTGGATGGTGTCCACGTAAAAATGATCGGTGTTGAATCGCGTACACATTATTTACGATTTTTTTGTTCGTGAGGGATTTTTATTTTTTCAAGTTTTTCTATCATTCTTGGTAAATCATCCCTGATGACATCGTTGGTCGTTTTAATATCTTCGCGAACAACGTCTATTCGCCGATAGCAGCAGAAGGGGCGAATCAGACAACATTTTTAGACAAGTTTTCATTGAAATCAGGCTTAAAAACAATGAAATCAATGACATCAGGCCCAAAAAAAGTCAATGACATCAGGCCCAAATGTGTGTGTGAATCATGGATTAGGTCCAAAAAAAATCAATGAAAAATTATGAAATCAAAAACTTTTCAACTATTACATTTTTTGGGAAAAGGGATTACAACGTCGTTGTCACTCACCCCCTCTGCTGCTGGAACTTTCAGTTCTGGGTTAACCGAATATTTGATCCAGTCCGATACGATATCGTGTTCGAGGGTCATGTAAATTTATTGTTACAAATCCGTGTGGGGCAGACTGAGCATGACTAAAGAAATTTCTAAATTGATTGAAATCCATATCGGAGCACCATGTCTGCCAAATATTTCGTAGCGTATGTGTATCAACGCCGTTGAATACACACAACACATTACAATTATCTCTGATCACTTTTGGAATCTGAGTGTAGCGTTGAGTGACATAGATCACATCCGTGTTTTTGTGCCTGCCTCGGGAAAATATTCTAGCAGGATTTTTTTGTTTATCTAACATTACATCGTCGTATACAACTAAATTGTTGATACTTCCATCGAGGTCTTCTACTGATGGTGCCTCGTCAATATCGGTTATAAATTCAATAACATCCTCGCCGGCAATCTCTGAAGCGTTTTCATGAAAATCTTTTAGCACTTCATAGCATCGTTGGTCATCTACGCTAGGGGCAATTAAATACAACTTATCCCACTTCATCCATCTCATTATTAAATTGAGCAACAATTGCGTTTTACCGGATCCAGATGGTCCGATTATAATTGCGCGGATAGAGTTTGGTAGCGCTGCATGATGCTTAACTGGTTCTCTTGTTTTAGTCGCTGAAAAATCAATTATATTCATATCTCTATACATAAATTATGGATCTATATTGTGTGAAGTGTAAGGCGCGTACTGGCACAGATGACTTGACGACGATTACAACAAAAAATAACCGATCAGCGCTTTCTGGTAAATGCGTACAATGTAGTACAAAGAAATTTAGATTTGTTTCTAAACCCAAGGAACCTTTAAAAAAAAACGAGGAGGTGATATCGCTGCCAAATTAGCAAAACTCCCTGGAACCCCATGGGCAAAATACCCCGGAGAAAAGCACCTTCCAGGATATAGCTACTGTGGACCGGGAACAAGACTTGATATCAGACTCAATGATCAAAATCAGCCCCGACCCGGTGAGGAACCAATAAACGCTATTGATAAGGCCTGTCACCTTCATGATGTTGCTTATAAAAGTAGCAATTTGCAACACAGGCATCTAGCAGATGTGAAATTAATTCATGCGTTGAATTCTATCACTGATAAATCCTTCAAAGAAAAATTGGCTTCATTTTTGATCAAATCGGCAATGAAAAGCAAATTGATGTTAGGTGCTGGTAATTAATAGCAACATGGAATCTATTTATTATTCCCCAAGAGGATACTGGAAGGGTAACGCTGCAATCAGTAAACTCGCTAGCGCCGCAAAAGTGGAAAAAACCACTTCGGCTCATTGGTTATCCAAACAGGCACTATGGCAAATTTATCTACCACCGCCTAAACAAATTCAATTCTCGCATTTTGATGTGACCTTTCCTAATGAAGTTCATCAGGCTGATCTATTATTTCTGCCACATGACCACGGTTACAAATATGCGTTAACTGTAGTTGATATTGCAAGTCGATACAAAGAAGCAGAACCGTTAAAAACAAAATCAGCCACTGAAGTAGCTTCTGCATTTGAAAGGATTTATCGAAGGAGCCCTCTGCACTGGCCAAATCTGTTACAAGTTGATCCTGGCAAGGAAGTTCAGGGTGCAGTGTTATCTACAATGAAATATCACAATGTCGCTATCAGACGAGGGCACACTGCACTGCATCGTGATCAGGCCATTGTAGAACGATTTAATCGGATTCTTGCTGAACGGTTATTTGGATATCAATACGCAAAAGAATTCATCCAAGAAAAAAGATCCCGTGAATGGGTTAAGAGATTACCAGGTGTAGTTACCGCACTGAATAACGAGATTACTAGAACCATCAACATGAAACCTATCAACGCGATTAAAAAGAAGTCGATACCTAAAATGGAAATTCAAAAAGATTTCCCTAGAAACGCTAGCGTTTCCCAACCAATTCTTGGTAGTAATGTCATTGTGAGGTACTTATACGAACCAGGAGAGCTTGAGGGTGGCACAAAAAGGGCTACTGATCCTATTTGGAGTATTACTGCACATAAGATATCTAGTATAACACGATCTACGGGTAGACTTCCAATCTATAAACTGGATTCAACTGCCCCTCAGCGTGGGTTTACTAGACAACAATTACAAGTGATACCTGACGATACTCAATTACCACCGCATGGTCTTAACTAGCACCCTTGCGTCTATTGCACTCAAGACAAGTCAACATCACATTATTTCTGACATGACCGAGATTGTTATTTTTTCTGTCTACGGTGAATTGGCGAGGATCCTTATCCGAATACTGCCAACGCATTATACAATTGCAACTCGCGCAGTGATTATTCTGTTGTTGCTTCAGAGTAATTATTAATTCAGCATCAATATCAAATTCTCGTTGTCTTTTTTTGTCTTGTTGTTTGTAACCGGAGAGTTTTTTATCAATAATATCATCTATTGTGGTGTCATTATCATCGCCAATGATTTCATCATCGCCTGACTCTGTCAGGACAATTCTTCGAAGTTGATTTATTTTTCGTACTCTGAATACTGAAAGATAGACTAAATTCGACCATTCTATGCGATTATCTACCATCCAAACAATTGTATCCGATATTGTCAATCCCTGTGAAGAATGTATCGTCGCTGCGTATCCTAGCGTCCATGGGGATTTATTAGCACGCAATGCATCTTCAACGACATTGATATCAACCAGCACAATATCATTTAATACGAGAATCTGCTTTTCACTCTGTCCTGGAATATCAACTTCGATGTTCTGTTTTCGTGTATCCGATGGCCTATAACAAAGAGGCACTGGAAGTGTTGCAAATTTTTGTTTATGCAATTCAAATAATTTCATCTGAAGTGTGTCTCTGACTATTTTTCTACTTGCAATGATCAAATCATTTGGTCTCCACGCTTCCCAAAACTCATTCATGGGAGTTTCCGAAATTATTTCACGGGCTATTTCACACTGGATTCTATCCGGTTGTAATCTAATTAGTTTCTTCAATTCTTTTAATTTTTCATCAAGTGATCTATGATCGGTATCAATTTCTTCATAATAGTCTACAAAACCCTTTAGCCATTCATGGGGAGATGCACCGACAAATGGTGGTGGTTGGCCGTGATCACCGCACATGACGATTTTTGTATTTTTCAATAACAACCACTCAAGAAATATTTTTAAGACATCTTCTGACACTGTGTCTATTTCATCCCAAATGATAATTTCAGGAATAAATTTCTCTCCCATGCGCTCAGGAGTCCATTTATCTCCCTTCCATCGAAAAAAAAACTATGATAAGTGCAGGCATTTACCCCTCTCTGTATCATTTCTCTTGCAAGTCTGTGAGTCGGTGTTAGTACAATCATGTTTGGATTGGAAACACGAAATAACTCAATTGCCCGAGTTGTTTTTCCTGACCCACCACAACCGTTTAAATAAACTGTTTTATATCTACAGATTGGATCAGAAATCGGTGGTGCACTAGAAAATTCTGAACACTGATTGCTTTCTAAGTAATTATTTTCAATGGTAACATCTGCTGATTGAATATAATCATGAAGCATTTCTTTCTTAATTCTCCATGTCCCCCATTTCTCGTTGCCAGTAGCCTTAAAATCAGCCATTTTGCTATTTATGTAAAATGAGTCAGTGGCAACTCTAACTGCGGTGGTAGGAAATCTATTGATCATTGAAAACAGATTAATAGAAGCATAACCAAGCATAGAAGCTCTCAAATGTGTGTACTGCGGATGGTATTCATCAGTGTAAGTAACAATTGTACCCAATTTGGTTCCATCGGACATAAATGCGTCCTTACGATTGACATATAGGCCCCTATTCGTTAAATCCGTGATTACAAAATCGTATTCAGCATTGTCTATAATCAATCGTGAAGAATATTTCGTATTATCATCTTTGCCACCTTGGGTAAATTTACCGATTATTCTTCGTCCAAGATTTTTTGCTTCATTGTTTCTGATTTCAAATAACTGTCTGGACCAATCCATGATTTGTTGTTCATTAAAATCAGGAAACAGTTTTCGCTCTTCGCTAATTATTTTTTCTAGATCAGGTTGTGGTAACCAGACTGATTTCTGTGCTCGATAGGATATAATTGCTTCACTGACAATTAATGATTTTAACATCTTACAATCAAGCATATACCGTAATAACACTATTGGCATCCAGTGTTTTTCAGACATGTGTTTACCAATCCAAAGATAACTACACGGATGAAGCCCTTCAGCCATTTTAAATGATACTACACAAGCGAATCCGGTTAAATCAAAATCAGGCAGTGGTCCATTAATAGCAACACGGGTCATTTCGTGTGTAGGGTGTCCAAATCGTTTGAAATATTTCTCACACTCTCCATACCCAAGAAAACTTCCTGGATAACACGCAATCATATCAACTGAAATAACGGTATCAGGGTCGTATTTTGTTTTCCATAATCCGCCGTGGCTGTATTCAAGACAGGATAATTTGACATCTGATAAAAACTCACTTCGTGTTGGTTTCCACGCGTTTTTCTTTCTTGCAAAATGTGCTGCAATGGATGGTACTGTGAAACAGTTTGCTAATAATTGATCGTTGTCTTCTCCGTCCCCAGAAAACTCACTAGCTAGTTGTTTCATTTGATTATGTAGCTCTTCAGTACGGTATAATTCTCCGTTAGTCCTTACAAACTGATCAAATCTGCATTCTTCGTCTGAAGTACTATGAAATAGCCACACTGACACAGGATCGTTTTTACTCAAATGGTAAATAGCATCAAATAATTTCTGCTCTGAAAAAAACTCTTCGGTTTGGGATAGATATTTTACGGTTCTATCCCGTGGGAATATTGTTACTGCAGATGACCACGCGTGTGCGTTATGATCAATAATTTCAATGGGGGTTCCCTGTGATTTATATTTCAATTCGTATAATACTTCTCCGGTGATTGTCCTTACCGATATTGGAAATCTTAATGATTTTTCTAATTTAGTTATATCCTGAATTGTTGCCCCATGTTCTTTTACCGTGAACTCCCACTCGGTTATTTTTTTTCGTCTTAGATCAGTTAGTTTATTTCCCCGGGACGCATTTGTGAAGTGTTCCATTATTCGTTCTGCTACACAATTGAGCCCTGTCGAATATTTCATGGGTGCTAGTTTTGAAATATCAGGTTTTTCATTGAGCGGATATATCCCGTAAACAACTGCTGTGACAGGATAAGATCTTTCGTAGTATGGTTTATCAATTCCAGTCAAAATTCCCGGTTTTGAATCCTGATTCACGGTGACAGTTTTTTTGCCCCTGAGAATGGGTTCAAATTTATCCCTAATAATCCATTTTTCATCCTCACGGATAATGAATTTGATTCGGAAAAAATGACTTTTTTCCCCAATTCGTGAAATTATGACTGCTGCCTTTTCATCATTCATGGTAGCGTCAACAACACCATCAATTCGAAATGTTGACCAGCAATAAGATGCTCCATCACGCTTGAATTCATTAAAACAGTCTCTGATGGGTTTATCAAGAATTTTATTCTTGGGTGTATTAGAAACTATATCAAGATTGAATTGAGCATCCTTCCATGGTGATCTCATGTTTCCGTCTCTTGGACGTTTTGGACGTTTTTTGGGTCTATCGCGATTAAATTTAGGACTGATTTTCAATAATCTCTTAAACTCTTTCATGTTTCCGTCTCTTGGACGTTTTGGATGTTTTTTGGGTTTATCGATATTAAATTTAGGATTGATTTTCAATAGTCTCTTAAACTCTTTCATGTTTCCGTCTCTTGGACGTTTTGGATGTTTGTTTCTGTTTACTACACGTTTTTTGGGTTTATCGATATTAAATTTAGGATTGATTTTTAATAATCTCTTAAACTCTTTCATGTTTCCGTCTATTGGACGTTTTGGACGTTTTTTGGGTCTATCGAGATTAAATCTAGGATTGATTTTCAATAATCTCTTAAACTCTCTATCAGCATTAAATTTAGCATTTTTCGAAGTCAATCTCTTGAACTCCTTCATGCTATATATAAAACAAGCATTTAAATGAAAGATTTATGTATAATGAATCACTGCAAATGGCTCATGATGGGAAATGTAACCCCGTGTAACAAATCATGCAGAAAAAATGAATACTGTAGGTATCATATGCAAAGTTTTCGACGTGGAAGCCTTGGTCCGTTACCCTGTATTCGATGTGGGGTTGGGGTCAAGGGAAGATCAAAATTGTGTATTGATTGTGGTGGTAAGCGATATAGGGAATTGAAGCGTTATTATGATAAAAGAATAAAAAATGGACAATCCATCAGAAATTATGACCCTGAAAAAGTCTTTGACCCTGACAACATCAAGGATAAAATCATAAGAACTCCGCAAGACTACATCGAAAGATTCTCCAGTGATGTAATTATTGAACCAAACACTGAATTAGACAAACAATAGAATAGTATATATGAACCAAGAATTCAGACCACATCCAGTGATTACAAATTATGAAGCATCCAGTGATGGTGTTGTCAGAAACCGTAGACTAAAGAAACCGGTCGGTGTTGTGACTAATCAAGGGTATTTCAGGTTTACTGTTAGGGAGGGAAAAGAAACGAAAACTTATCTCATTCATCGTTTCGTATTTGAATGCTTTTATGGATTGATCGAAGATGATTTTGTTATTGATCACAAGGATTCTAATCCAAAGAATAATTCTGTATCAAATCTGCAGGCTATCACACAAAGTGAAAATTCCAAACGGGGGAAGACTGGAAAATGCAAAACGGTTGGGAAGAGACCAGTGAAATCTTTGAACGAAGAAAAAATATTTTCATCTATGAATGAAGCCGGTAAATTTTTCGATATTTGTATGCCCTCAGTACAAAAGGTTCCATAGGGGATAACCAAGACGGCGATTTCAAAAAAGAACGGACAAAAAATTCAATTTAGTTATGTCTAATGCGTTATATTTTTCAATTAGAGATATGTCATTCTTATAGAATAATGAATTCTGAAAACATGAATAGCATCATAGTTGAAATAGCAAAATTGAAAAATCAGGATATCAAACTATCAGATGGATTAAATCCTGATCAAATTGTGTCTGATTTTCAGGATATAGAATACGGAGTAAACAACAATAAATATATGCTACCCAAGAAGTATGCACTCATCAAAAGAATTCAGAATTCTATTAAAGACTCTCTTTCATTTTCCAGTGACATCAGTGTGTTCGTCCCGTTGTATACTATCGTAGAAGGAATACGAAAAGAATTAGGTAACGAATACGAATTGAAAAAAGAAGTCAACTCTAAAATTAGAAACCTACGGGCATTAATTCAAGAAAATGAACAATTTTGATTGACCGACCATTGATTGCCCGACCATTATCATTTTTTGATTGTGACCGACCTTCATTTTTTTAGCCGACCCTCAAGGGAGATGTCAAAAATCGATGGACGATATGTCAGATTGATCAAATAAAGAATGTTGAAAGTGTGGTATTAATTATTTTTATAAGGATTTCCACACTTTCAACATCAATGGACGAAGGTGTTTTATGATGAAATAACACTTCCATGACCGTGTTAAAAATCATCCGACATGTCAAAAAATGTTGAAAGTGTGGTATTAATTTTTTTTATAAGGATTTCCACACTTTCAACATCAATGATAATGCCGCTTAAACACTTCCATGACCGTATCAAAAATCATCCGATGGTGTTAGGTCGGATTGAAAAATTGTTTTACAATTGAAAAATTGTTTCTGATTTCAAATAATGGTCAATGAAGCATTAACAACCCGATTGGCTCGTGAACGACTGGATGCAATCAGGAGATTTGTACCAATTCGTGACTCTGTAAGGAATAAACTGCAACAACGACAGAGTTTACAAACTGATTTTGCTCTGGGGTCTGAAGAGTTGTTTAAACCAGTAACCACAGCAACGAAAGGGGTAGAGCGTGCTTTACTGGGAGATGGTCCCGAGACGGGAAAATCTGTTATTGGTGAACTTGAAAAACTAGCAGCGAAAACTGAACAAACAAAACAAATTGGATCAAAAAGAACAGTAGAGGACTTACGCATGAGATTTAACGAAGAAGGGTTAGCAGAAATTGATGAGACTGATCCAACAGAAATTCCTGCGCTTGTTGTTACGTCTTATGAAAACAGAAAAAAATGGTTGAAACCAGAACATCATAAGTTTGTTAAGAATTTCAATCAATGGGCTGATATATTTTATAAAATCAAAACTTAAAAAAGTCAAATTAAGACAGATAGTGCATCATACATCGAATATATCGATGCGGTGGGTACAGTGTATAATCAATACGAAGAGTTTAAACAACCAAAATTGCAAAGAAAGCGACAGCAGCCTGCAAAGAAAATATCTTTCTCTCCTAAAAAACAACAACTACCACCTGATGATGATGATGATGATTTAGAAAAACTAGATGAAGCAACTGGTTATAGCGGAAGTGGATTGCAAAATCCAAGGATTGGAAATACTTGTCCTGATAGTGTTATCAATGATATATCACGATTAGAAGTTCTTGTAGGAGGATTCCGAGCTGGAAATAACTCTCCAGAAATAATTAATGAAGCAGCTGATATCTGTAGACGGTTATTTGCCGGCGGTATCATGGATATCAAAACATATCGAGATTTCATTGACGAGTTAGCAAATGGGTATCATAGCGATTAAATAACAATTGAAAACACTATTGTTTTTATAATAATGATCATCCATTACAATCATGATAAACCAGCCCCAGTCTATGTGGTAAACTCACGGTTTCCAGTTTATAAAGCATACTATGGAGATGGTTTAGGCAATACCATTTTAGGATTCTTTTCAAGAATGGCTCCAAAAGTGATGCCGTTAGCTAAACAATTATCAATGAAAGCCATTGATGTTATTCGTGATAAGGGTATTGGTGCTGTTGGAGATCTTGCCGGAAAGGCGTTTTCAACTGCGAAGGATAAAATAACATCATTAGTGAGGCGAAAAAAGAAACCGTTACCGTCTACAGAAGAAATGCCTGCAAGTGTTAGTAAAATAATAAATAACGCAGTAGATGAAAAATTAGCATCGATGGCTTTAACTCCCGACCCAAATATAATAGCGGGAAGTGGCTTTAAAAAACTACGTCGATGAAATCCTATGGATTTTCACGCTAGCGTTTTTCACGAATCGTTTACGATTTCACGATTTAGACTCTGATAAATAGAATAAAATGTTCAAACAGTCACGTGATCCAGCGTTTGATATAGACGCCCCAGTTGGCAAGGATGATTCTGTACGCGATTATCAATATTACGCCTATCATGCCATAGACTCAAATAGTCGAGCAAGAATTGATCTTCAAGTCCATGATACCAGTAAATACTTTCTACCCGCTGAAGCGTTTATTGAAGTAGAAGGAGAAATTGTAACAGCTGCTGATACTACTGCTGTACCAGCACCGTATCCAGCTGGTACTCAAGTTGGGTTTGTCAATAATGGTATCATGGCGCTATTTGAGAGTGCTAGATATCTCATTGATGGAAAAGAAATTGAGTCTATAGATCGTGATGTTGATGTGGCTACAACAATCATAGGGTTAGCGAGATATTCTGATGATTATACAAGATCAGCAGGACCCTCTATGATGTTTGCAAAAGATGTTACAAATACCGCTGGTGGAAATCAATTTATTATAAGACGACCAAAAAAACGTGATAATAGTGATGCTGATGTCGAGAATATGATTATAAACAAAGATGATAATTTCAATCTAGGAGCTTTAACACGAAACGCAATGTTGCAAGGAGAGCGTAAATCATTTTCATGCGCGATTCCACTGCATCACATATTTGGATTCTGTAGAAACGTCAGAAAAGTTATTTATGGAGCTAAGCATACAGTATCACTTGTACGAAAGGGTGATGATAATGATGCAATTTGGAGGATTCCAGCAGATGCTGCAAATTCCAATGCTGATGCCGGTAAAGTCAATTTAACAAAAATATCATTGTGGATGCCGGTGTTGACTCCAGCAATCACCGCAGAAGAACGATTACTATCATTTATGGACCAAGGGGGAAAGTCGTTGTTGAGTTGGCTAACCGTGAGTACAGATGTGAAGCAATCAGAGCTGAACGGGTTATTCACGTGGAATCTAGCATCAAAACAAGGTGTTGCTGCGCCACGTCATATATTTATTGCGTTACAGAATAACGCACGAACTGGCAATCAACTCCTCAGCCATATGATATTTGATCAGTTAGGTGTTAGAGAGGTCTCACTGAGAATAAACGGCCAGCAGGAACCATCTGAAGATGTACAACTTGATTACACTCACAACCATATTGCACGAGTTTATCATAGGTTGTTGTCATTTATGGCACGTGATCAAAATGTGGATACCGGTCTACAAATATCACAATTGGATTTTAAGAGTTTATATCCGATCTATTACTTCTCACTGGAACATCTCGATTTGATGAGACAATCTGTTGTTGATATACATTTTAGAACCCGCGTAAACCCTGATGTTGGTGTTAATTATAGAGCGGTTGCTGTCATTCTCAGTGATAAATCAATGCTACTTGAAGGTGTTGGAGGAAGAATGAGAGTGGTAGATGCACCAGTGGAAAACATGTAATTGAAAATCTGAAGGATTTTTCCATTGAATCGTTTTACGATTTAGAATCAATCTATTATGTATAATGTCATATAGTGTTATTAGTGTTGAGTTAACTCCCGGTCAAATCAAAAAATTGCAATCAGAATGGGCTAAAAAATGTGGAACCACAATCACGTTGAAACCCAACCAAATGACTGGTGGTGCAAATAAATTATCGCTGACAACTCGTCAAAT
>JAQISU010000154.1:340000-377500 GCA_029339505.1 Unio delphinus | reverse complement strand
GCCTAGACTCTGAGTTAATGTACTTATTCTTTATTTTGTACGCTAAGACAAACGCCTTTGGTATATATGACGTATTGTATATGTAGTTTATTTAAATAGAATCTCATGCATTTAGATATATTTTATACAAAGACATAAGATGCAACAAAGACCAAGAAAAATATGTTTTTCAAAGCCTTAATATATATGATTTGTTTGTCAAGCAGTTTGCGGCATGACCTCCAAATTAGTTTGTAATGGATGCAAGTCACATGATAAGCACCTGCCATGGATGCAGGTCTAATGACATTGGTCTGCAATGGATGCAAGTCACATGATAAGCACCTGCCATGAATGCAGGTCTAATGACATTGGTCTGCAATGGATGCAAGTCACATGATAAGGATCTGCAATGGATGCAAGCCACATGATAAGGATCTGCAATGGATGCAGAATCAAATGACAAGGATTAAAATATCGATGCAATGCAAATTATATTGATATGAAATGAATGCATGTCCAGTGACATTGAATTGATACGATTGAAAGTCAAATGACATGGATTAAAATATAGATGCAAGTCAAATGACATGAATTAAAATATAGATGCAAGTCAAATGACATGGAATAAAATATAGATGCAAGTCAAATGACATGAATTAAAATACAGATGCAAGTCAAATGACATGGAATAAAATATAGATGCAAGTCAAATGACATGAATTAAAATATAGATGCAAGTCAAATGACATGGAATAAAATATAGATGCAAGTCAAATGACATGAATTAAAATACAGATGCAAGTCAAATGACATGAATTAAAATATAGATGCAAGTCAAATGACATGGAATAAAATATAGATGCAAGTCAAATGACATGAATTAGAATACAGATGCAAGTCAAATGACATGGAATAAAATATAGATGCAAGTCAAATGACATTGAATAAAATATAGATGCAAGTCAAATGACATGGATTAAAATATAGATGCAAGTCAAATGACATGAATTAAAATATAGATGCAAGTCAAATGACATGGAATAAAATATAGATGCAAGTCAAATGACATGAATTAAAATATAGATGCAAGTCAAATGACATGAATTAAAATATAGATGCAAGTCAAATGACATGAATTAAAATATAGATGCAAGTCAAATGACATGGAACAAAATATAGATGCAAGTCAAATGACATGGAACAAAATATAGATGCAAGTCAAATGACATGGATTAAAATATAGATGCAAGTCAAATGACATGGATTAAAATATAGATGCAAGTCAAATGACATGAATTAAAATATAGATGCAAGTCAAATGACATGGAATAAAATATAGATGCAAGTCAAATGACATGAATTAAAATACAGATGCAAGTCAAATGACATGGAATAAAATATAGATGCAAGACAAATGACATGAATTAAAATATAGATGCAAGTCAAATGACATGGAATAAAATATAGATGCAAGTCAAATGACATGAATTAAAATATAGATCCAAGTCAAATGACATGGAATAAAATATAGATGCAAGTCAAATGACATGAATTAAAATATAGATGCAAGTCAAATGACATGGAATAAAATATAGATGCAAGTCAAATGACATGGAATAAAATATAGATGCAAGTCAAATGACATGAATTAAAATATAGATGCAAGTCAAATGACATGGAATAAAATATAGATGCAAGTCAAATGACATGGAATAAAATATAGATGCAAGTCAAATGACATGGATTAAAATATAGATGCAAGTCAAATGACATGAATTAAAATATAGATGCAAGTCAAATGACATGGAATAAAATATAGATGCAAGTCAAATGACATGGATTAAAATATAGATGCAAGTCAAATGACATGAATTAAAATACAGATGCAAGTCAAATGACATGGAATAAAATACAGATGCAAGTCAAATGACATGAATTAAAATATAAATGCAAGTCAAATGACATGGAATAAAATATAGATGCAAGTCAAATGACATGGAATAAAATATAGATGCAAGTCAAATGACATGGATTAAAATATAGATGCAAGTCAAATGACGTGAATTAAAATATAGATGCAAGTCAAATGACATGAATTAAAATATAGATGCAAGTCAAATGACATGGAATAAAATATAGATGCAAGTCAAATGACATGGAATAAAATATAGATGCAAGTCAAATGACATGAATTAAAATATAGATGCAAGTCAAATGACATGAATTAAAATATAGATGCAAGTCAAATGACATGGAATAAAATATAGATGCAAGTCAAATGACATGGAATAAAATATAGATGCAAGTCAAATGACATGGATTAAAATATAGATGCAAGTCAAATGACATGAATTAAAATATAGATGCAAGTCAAATGACATGAATTAAAATATAGATGCAAGTCAAATGACATGGATTAAAATATAGATGCAAGTCAAATGACATGGATTAAAATATAGATGCAAGTCAAATGACATGAATTAAAATATAGATGCAAGTCAAATGACATGGAATAAAATATAGATGCAAGTCAAATGACATGAATTAAAATACAGATGCAAGTCAAATGACATGGAATAAAATATAGATGCAAGTCAAATGACATGAATTAAAATATAGATGCAAGTCAAATGACATGGATTAAAATATAGATGCAAGTCAAATGACATGAATTAAAATATAGATGCAAGTCAAATGACATGGATTAAAATATAGATGCAAGTCAAATGACATGAATTAAAATATAGATGCAAGTCAAATGACATGGATTAAAATATAGATGCAAGTCAAATGACATGAATTAAAATATAGATGCAAGTCAAATGACATGGAATAAGATATAGATGCAAGTCAAATGACATGAATTAAAATATAGATGCAAGTCAAATAACATGAATTAAAATATAGATGCAAGTCAAATGACATGAATTAAAATATAGATGCAAGTCAAATGACATGGAATAAAATATAGATGCAAGTCAAATGACATGAATTAAAATATAGATTCAAGTCAAATGACATGGAATAAAATATAGATGCAAGTCAAATGACATGAATTAAAATATAGATGCAAGTCAAATGACATGAATTAAAATATAGATGCAAGTCAAATGACATGGAATAAAATATAGATGCAAGTCAAATGACATGGATTGAAATATAGATGCAAGTCAAATGACATGGATTAAAATATAGATGCAAGTCAAATGACATGAATTAAAATATAGATGCAAGTCAAATGACATGAATTAAAATATAGATGCAAGTCAAATGACATGGAATAAAATATAGATTCAAGTCAAATGACATGGAATAAAATATAGATGCAAGTCAAATGACATGGATTAAAATATAGATGCAAGTCAAATGACATGAATTAAAATATAGATGCAAGTCAAATGACATGGAATAAAATATAGATGCAAGTCAAATGACATGGATTAAAATATAGATGCAAGTCAAATGACATGAATTAAAATACAGATGCAAGTCAAATGACATGGAATAAAATACAGATGCAAGTCAAATGACATGAATTAAAATATAAATGCAAGTCAAATGACATGGAATAAAATATAGATGCAAGTCAAATGACATGGAATAAAATATAGATGCAAGTCAAATGACATGGATTAAAATATAGATGCAAGTCAAATGACGTGAATTAAAATATAGATGCAAGTCAAATGTCATGAATTAAAATATAGATGCAAGTCAAATGACATGGAATAAAATATAGATGCAAATCAAATGACATGATTAAAATATAGATGCAAGTCAAATGACATGGATTGAAATATAGATGCAAGTCAAATGACATGAATTAAAATATAGATGCAAATCAAATGACATGATTAAAATATAGATGCAAGTCAAATGACATGGATTGAAATATAGATGCAAGTCAAATGACATGAATTAAAATATAGATGCAAGTCAAATGACATGGAATAAAATATAGATGCAAGTCAAATGACATGGAATAAAATATAGATGCAAGTCAAATGACATGGAATAAAATATAGATGCAAGTCAAATGACATGGATTAAAATATAGATGCAAGTCAAATGACATGAATTAAAATATAGATGCAAGTCAAATGACATGAATTAAAATATAGATGCAAGTCAAATGACATGGATTAAAATATAGATGCAAGTCAAATGACATGGATTAAAATATAGATGCAAGTCAAATGACATGGATTAAAATATAGATGCAAGTCAACTGTCATGAATTAAAATATCGATGCAAGTCAAATGACATGGAATAAAATACAGATGCAAGTCAAATGACATGAATTAAAATATAGATGCAAGTCAAATAACATGAATTAAAATATAGATGCAAGTCAAATGACATGAATTAAAATATAGATGCAAGTCAAATGACATGGAATAAAATATAGATGCAAGTCAAATGACATGGAATAAAATATAGATGTAAGTCAAATGACATGAATTAAAATATAGATGCAAGTCAAATGACATGAATTAAAATATAGATGCAAGTCAAATGACATGGTCTAAAATATAGATGCAAGTCAAATGACATGGATTAAAATATAGATGCAAGTCAAATGACATGGTCTAAAATATAGATGCAAGTCAAATGACATGGAATAAAATATAGATGCAAGTCAAATGACATGAATTAAAATATAGATGCAAGTCAAATGACATGGAATAAAATATAGATGCAAGTCAAATGACATTAATTAAAATATAGATGCAAGTCAATTGACATGAATTAAAATATAGATGCAAATCAAATGACATGGAATAAAATATAGATGCAAGTCAAATGACATGGATTAAAATATAGATGCAAGTCAAATGACATGGAATAAAATATAGATGCAAGTCAAATGACATGAATTAAAATATAGATGCAAGTCAAATGACATGGTCTAAAATATAGATGCAAGTCAAATGACATGAATTAAAATATAGATGCAAGTCAATTGACATGAATTAAAATATAGATGCAAATCAAACGACATGAATAAAATATAGATGCAAGTCAAATGACATGGATTAAAATATAGATGCAATTCAAATGAAATGAATTAAAATATAGATGCAAATCAAATGACATGGAACAAAATATAGATGCAAGTCAAATGACATGGAACAAAATATAGATGCAAGTCAAATGACATGGAATAAAATATAGATACAAGTCGAATGACATGGATTAAAATATAGATGCAAGTCAAATGACATGAATTAAAATATAGATGCAAGTCAAATGACATGGATTAAAATATAGATGCAAGTCAAATGACATGAATTAAAATATAGATGCAAGTCAAAGAAAAGGATGATAATATTGATACAAGTAAAATGTCAAGGGTTATAATCTTTATCCTCATGCTTTCTTTCATCCGTATTTTAAATAAATATGTACATTTATTATACACATGTATGCAGCATACATAATTATCATAGTCGTCATTATTAACCATAAAGTCAAAAACCATACTAATATGACAGTATCAACATATTCGACAACGACAAGCATTACCAGGGCCGTTTAGACTATATAGACACATATTTATCAACATATAAATTAGCTACGAAATTAATATTTTTTATTTTAAATAGGGCCCTTACCCCCACCCCACCTCCAACCCCCGCCCATCTTTCATTCCCCATAAGGTATGGGGTTTTATTAACATATCAGGAATAACGCTTAAGTGCGAGTTTGATTGGTGTAAACATTTTCCGAAGCACCTAGGAAACAAATTAATGTTTGGACTTCGAATTTGGCTTGCTCGGGTAAACGTTTGCAAACAGCAAAATCATGTATAATCTCTATGGGAAATGTTCTGTGTTTTATGTACAACACACAGACAGGCAACAAGTAACACGAAAAGTTCGTGCATTTTAATGCATTAGAAAGGACAGGTTATTTATACTTTTGTATTTGACTAAAGTCGCCAACGCCTAGATTTGTAACACACACACACACACACACACACACACACACACACACACACACACACACACACACACACACATATATTGATGCCTTCACTATGAGTAATGTCGCACGCATATGCTATTTTTAAAACCCTAGTGATAGCAACACGAAGAGATTGAAAGCTTATTATTTTTTCAAACTGTTTGTTGAGGAGTGCCATTTCAAGAATCTCTAGATTCGCTTTCATATAAGATTATATTATGTGCCAAATAAACAAATCTATCAAAAACGTGTAAGCTTGATATACCGTGAATTTTAAAAAATAGAAAGAAAAAAGCTGTAGAGGATTTAAGTTTATTTTATTTTTGATTTAGAGATTTAATAAAAGATAAATTTTATTTGAATTTTTTAAACTATTTAATATGTACTTACGACAGCTGCAAAAGCTTAACATCTTTAACCAAAAATGGAAAAGCGATACAAATATAGCAAAATAAAATGGAAAATCGATACAAATATAGCAAAATGAAATGGAAACGCGATACAAATATAGCAAAATAAAATGGAACATAGATACAAAAATAGCAAAATGAAATGAAAACGCGATACAAATATAGCAAAATAAAATGGAAAATCAATACAAATATAGCAAAATGAAATGGAAACGAGATACAAATATAGCAAAATAAAATGGAAAATCGATACAAATATAGCAAAATAAAATGGAAACGCGATACAAATATAGCAAAATGAAATGGAAACGCGATACAAATATAGCAAAATAAAATGGAAAATCGATATAAATATAGCAAAATGGTATGGAAAATCGATACAAATATAGCAAAATAAATGGAAAATCGATACAAATATAGCAAACTAAAATGGAAACGCGATACAAATATAGCAAAATAAAATGGAAACGCGATACAAATATAGCAAAATGAAATGGAAACGCGATACAAATATAGCAAAATAAAATGGAAACGCGATACAAATATAGCAAAATAAACATGTAGAGAGAGAGAGAGAGAGAGAGAGAGAGAGAGAGAGAGAGAGAGAGAGAGAGAGAGAGAGAGAGAGAGAGAGAGAGAGCAAAGAAAAACATACAAAATCTAAAACCTCAAGATATGGTGCGTTTGGAGTATCATATAAACCTAAAGATATTCAACGTATATCATTGTAATGTGGACCTTGGCGAATGACCGTGGTTCTACTCTAGGGATGTCTTGGAACGTTTCACCCATCGCACTTCGAAAAGATGTTCACTCGATGTAGAGAAGAGAGATTCGTAAGATGCCGTATACTAGTCAGTGCTATCAAAAGTGTTTATCGCTAAATAAAACAGTCTCAGCATTCATGTTTCTTTAGCATAGCAGTGTTGTGAATTACGCACTGGCTCTTGGATCTGAATAAACCAAACCTTGACACATACACTTGTATCAAATTTTCCGCATTAAACGTTCTTAAGAAAACCTCTGACCGATGCACAAATAATGATCCATTTGGTAAAATAAACTTACAAAATGACATATTGCTCTACCTGCAATGCCGAGAAATTATTCACATTCAAAACTCAGTTGTCATTGGATTTGTAAACAATGCTAACCTGTAGACCAAAACAATCGATTTCCTGTTTTACATCCTACGACTGCAGATTCGGAACAACTTAGGCTATTCCTGAGAGACAGATGTATACCTCGGATCTATATTGGCGCAGTAATTTATAGAAATTTTTGTCAGAGTAAGTTTATGAGCAATGACAGAACGAACAATGGAAACAAAACAAGTAAAGCAATAATTTTGTAATTATTTTTTTAGAACATTTATAAAATATTCGAAAATATAATGAATAGTTCATTTGTTTCTACCTTTATCATTCATAGTTTGAAATTTAAAGTTCAAAATAGTAATAATTAATGGAGCTATCGATAAAACAATTTATCTACCTATCCATCCACATCGATCTCTCTCTCTCTCTCTCTCTCTCTCTCTCTCTCTCTCTCTCTCTCTCTCTCTCTCTCTCTCTCTCTCTCTCTCTCTCTCTCTATATATATATATATATATATATATATATATATATATATATATATATATATATATATATATATATATATATATATATATATATATATATATATATCCAATTGTGAGCAGGCTTGTTGAAAAATAGTTCTGTGTTGTTCGTTGTCAGTTTATTGGAAATGTAAGCCCTTTTGCCCATGCCGTCTTAACGTTTCCTCGTCATAATCTAATAAACCTAAAACCCTATGTTATAGTGTGCGTTGATATGTCCCCTTTATTCTGATTTTAAAAGAACCAATGTCGTCCTTTGGACCATTATTGGGACATGAGCATGTTAAAACGTCTTCTGCTTGTAAATATTGTTATTGAAAATTCCAATAATATTTAGTTATGTCCACAAAACATTTTTGTGAAAGAGCAATTATATGATTAAGGCAGTCCAGCCACGTCCCAGTTTGCTATTTATAGTTTTCTCGCATTTAATTACTGTATATTATCGCGTATAAAACGTGTCCAACTGTAAGAAACATCAACCATGATATGTTGTCGCAAGATGCGCCATTAGATTGGAGTCAATATTGTTTGTTCCTGAGAAGCTGTAGAGACCCAGATCTGTCATTGCAAATCTTGGTGTGTGTAGTTTGTAGTTGGAATAAACTCATAAACGAGTGTATACGGTATGTAGATGGTCTGCGCTTTGAGTTCTAAATGTTTTCCTTTTATCAACATTGTCTTGTAGCTTGCGCTCATATATATTGGCATAGTCATTCACAATCAATATTATGTATGGACGAAATATGTGCAGCATCTATTTAACAAAATTTGATCGGTAATTGATTATTGGCTTATATTTTATTTGGAATACAAAGCCTGATGTTATTTTGTGTATATGTTTATTTCGTAGGAGCTATGTGGCTTATTGAAATTAACAACTCCTAAATTCTCCATTTACCTTCAGCGTTTTTCTCATCCTGTGGGCATGTGCAATGTTAACATCATCGTTCTTGATTGTTATCAGACACAGGTATATTATCGATCTAAGCTATCAATGATTTAGATATTAGGATGCATAATAGACAATTAATCGCTGGCAAGTTAAGCAATAAAGCCAAATCCAACATTTAACAAGTCCCTGGGGCAGTAACAAACATCCAAACCAGGAACAAGAAAATGCCTTATCAGTTTATGAAATCAAAGGGTAAATCATGACTGTTGACTTCCTACCTTCTAGTAAGCAAACATGAAAATAATAATATTTTAATATTTGTTGTAATGACATTTAATGTCAACTGAATTCATGTATCAAATATTTAGTCAAAAAATAAATATACCTTCATAATCTTTCCTTGATAAATTTAACGTAGTTTTATTACCGGTATTTTCCTCCGTTTCAGTTTTGTTTAATTGTTGCGGAAGCGTTTTTAATGCATACCATAGTAGAAATTCTTACGTAAAGAAAAGAACGAAACAAAATGACGCCCTTAAAATGTAATGGAAAGAACATATTAAAACGTTTGATGCAGTAAAGACTTCTCATTCTTCTCAGACGGAAAATGAACATACACGTCTAGATCACCAAGATGCGTATGATCCGAATGAAACTCATATCTCTACCCAGAATCACTCTCGGATAGATCCCGGAAGGCAGATGATCGAGACCAAAAAGGACATGGAGGAGGACAGTGGAGAAAGAGATGAAGGATCAAATGTGGACTTACAACCATAGGTGTACATTTACCGAGTCTAGCGTGCACATATTTTCACGTATTCATGTTCAAAGAATTAATTTTATTTAAAAAATAAGTGAAAGCAAGAAAGAAACAAATGGAATAAGAAACTTGTGTGATAGACTCAGAATAACTTCTGCAAGTTTATAAAGACTCACAGATGAGTGCTACCTGTATTTGGTTCTTTTCTTTAATAGTTTAAGACCAATAAAAACTTACAATCTTCGATTATTGTAGACTATTTGATTTCAGAAACATTCTGTTTATAGCATAGTATGAATTGCGTTAGTATCACGACGATACCCAAGAACTGTCGTTCTTGTGGAACGTGTATAATTATTTTCATCCGACTACTTCATCGTTGCCCCCTCGTCTGTCACGCCCATTTGCTTGTCGGCATTAAGGTGTCGGAATACCCGACGGCGTGATCAGAGCAAAGTTTGACAGTCGTCAAAATGCTTTCTCACAAATCTAGCCAACAATAGTTGGCAAATTATGAAATGTAGAGAGAGACAAGTACAAACCGCTTCAGTTCCTGGTGTTATAGGTTGTCAGCTTTGTTGATGACTCAAAAGAGACCATTAACAGAGACACACAAAGGAAATAACCTTACGAGTCGACTTGCCTCCTTGCCTCTCATTTTCACTAATTTTCAGTAAAGATATATAGAGATTATTGATTCATCCATCACAGCTGCAGTGACGGTTCTCCTGGGCTCGAAAAATATATTCGTGTCTCTCTCTCTCTCTCTCTCTCTCTCTCTCTCTCTCTCTCTCTCTATATATATATATATATATATATATATATATATATATATATATATATATATATATATATATATATATATATATATATATATATCAGTAAAAGCTTAAATTAGCATTTGAAATCAAATTTGTATCCAGATTATTTAAATCATTTTAAACCGGTGTGAATATTCAATTAATTTTTCTCATTGTTTCTGAAAATCTGAAGAAAGAGAAAAAGATGTATCATTTAAAAAATAGTATTTTTTAAAATACTGTAAATATTGTTATTACGTTATTCATCAAAACAAAGATTTAGTATTATAGTAGATACAACTTTTTGTAGAAAGTGATTCAAATTTTCACGGCTTTTTTTGTGACTTTAGTTCTTTGGCTTTCATTTGTGTTAAAAATATGTTGAATAGTTTCGAACTAATATCTTTGTTGAACGTGTCATATAAATGGATGAATTTTTAAAAGATAAATTGTAAAGGAAACTATGTAAACACTAAATTTACGTGCAAATAAATGTATATTTTCATGAGAAGGATAGGTATTCTTGGTTTATCTGTATTAATCAATAGCGATTAGAAACACTGAGGTTTTAAGTTGATAATGACAGTGCAAGATAAAAGATTTAGTCTGCAGTCATTAATGAAAAAGCAACGTGACCTGCTCATTTCACCATCAATTATGATGGCGTGGGAAAATGTGACGTCATTGCACTAAGGCGGAGCAGTAATCATTAATAATGGAAACAGTTTTGTTTTATGTTTATATTAGAGTCATTCATGTTGACGAGAATGACTAATTGTTTCGCACTGATCTTCGTGTCTCCTGTCTGATATTTTCTCACTTGTAGGTAACAGGAATGTGGTCGCGTATTTAAAATTACTTCATTCAGAAACAAAACCCAATGCGAGCATACGCCAATAGTAGTAGTAGTAGATGTAATTGCAAAAAGAAGTAGTAGAGGTACTAGTGGGCGTAGATCTATAAATACTTGTCCTGATATGGACACCTTATTACTACGAGTAGTGGTAGATGTCAGCGTTTACCGGTAATGTTATAAGAGCCATTGCAACTCTTCAAGCAAATTCGATGATATTTACTCGTTTTTTTTTTTTTAAAGTGGGTATTTAAGACTTATTTAATTGATTCCGTCTTATTTCTGAAGAAATTCAAATGAACAACCAATTTTGTCTCTTGTAGATTCACGTGTTGTTTTAATCATGGAAGGAATCGTAAACATAGATCAATGTGTGTGTGTGTGTGTGTGTGTGTGTGTGTGTGTGTGTGTGTGTGTGTGTGTGTGTGTTTTGATTTGTAACGTAGCTTTTAACAATTTTTCAGTCATATCGCTACGATGTCTGCAGTGTGGCAGTTTATAATGATGTCTAGTGCCTGGACATCATGCCGCATACATGTAACATGATTTATATCCCAGTTACATTAATCTGATACCAGGTTGACCAGTCATAATACAGACCTCTTAAGGCTGAGCGACAAGCGAGGCAGCTGTTAGTACAATTTTTAAAAGTCTTTGGTATGACTAGGCCGGGGTTCGAACCCACGACCTCTAACCATTTATGCCAACAGAACAGTCTATAAATATCTAATCTATGCAGTCTTTTTTCCTAGAAAACTATCCAACTAAAAAGTTAAAATACATATCGATGCACATAAGCATTGTAGTCTTAGTGGACACCTGCGAAGTAGTCTCGTGCTACGCTTGACTCGTATTCCCCTGGACAAAGCAGATGGTCAGCGCCACTATGCAACACGTGATAGGGTATACATTTTGGTTAGTATATTCGCTGGAGAAGGGGGGGGGGGAATCCGGTAAAGTCTAATACAATAAAATAAAAACACCGACCCACGGGAGTCTGCTGACAAGGTCTATCACATATCCAAGCTGGCTGAACCGAGACTCGACCTACTCGAGCAGAGATGAGATGAAAGTAATAGGTAAGGGTGAGCGCTTTAGAACACTCGGCCACCCGGTGCCTCCTATAAATAAGCATATGTATAAGCAAACAATATGTATCAACATATCAGAGTTTGATGAGTACATGTCACAACATGTCTGTTGTGCATGAATATCAATCAGACTTGGATGAATGCATGTGACAACAATTCTATGATATATATATATATATATATATATATATATATATATATATATACAGTATATATATCAAGGTTTGATGAGTGCATGTCACACTAATTTTAGCTATGTACATATCAGCGTTTGGTACAACAACTCTGAGATATGTGGATATCATGGTTTGATAATATCACATTACAACAAGAAATGTTGCTTCAGAGGTTAAAAGTTTATAACTGATTTGGTATAAATTACGATTTCTTCCCTTGTAATTATTGTGAGAGTCGCGCATTATTATTTGAACTTTTATATCTAATCCTAGTTGATCTAGCAGAGTGATTAGAAAGAAGTATTAACCTACATTAAATCCAGTTTAATTTTACGGTTTTTTCTCAAAATTAAACTGTCTAATCAGAGTCTTAAAGAAACTTGTACTAATTTGAAAAGAATAAATGGTCTTTCTCAAATAGGAAAATGTATAAAGTCTATGTGCCTTTCAATGCATGAAAGTGGTTTAAGACGACATATTGACACGATCAATGTGGAACAAGACAATATTTAGGCACAATTACGTGGTACAAGCAGTGGCGTCACATGGGTTGGTGTCACTCAGTGCGATAACTCATGGCGTCACCCCAATGGACACTTATCCTGCACAAAATTCACAACTACAGACAGTCATGTGCGGTAACTCACGGTGTCACCCCGTGGACCTTTTTCCTGCATACAATCTCGCGACATTATAAGCAGTCATTTTGGTGTCAACCTGTGCAGTCAACACTCCCCACCCCCTCCCCAAGTTACGCCACTGGATACAAGACATGTGGGCACAATCAGTGTGGTACAAGACGATATTTATGCACAACGGACGTACACAAAAATACAAAAGAGAAGTGCAACAACAAAATCCTATTTAAAAAAATGCAGACTCCGTGTATTTTGAAATCCTATATCTCGGCATTCGAATAGTTTCTTTTAATACCATGAAAAAAAACTGTTCAACATACCTTGCTGACTCTTGCACTTATGTAACCCACATACTGACTAAAACAATATTTTCATTTATCTTCAGTGTGATTCCTCACTGTAAAGAAAAGAAGAAATCTGAGTGACTGAACCAGAATGGGGGTTAGGGTACAGTTCATTCTTTAACGGCTCAGTGGCAGGTACAATACTAAAAACCCTCCAGATTACATATCACCATTACTCATCTGAGTTTGAATTTTTTATATAATTTTGGAATTGAAGATGCCGATGTATTTCAGCCTGTTGTTAGAAATAACATTAAATATTCAGATGGAATGGAATTGTTTAGGAAATTATTGTAAATCTTTAAAACAGACGATATTTCCATTTGTCACTACGATATTTGGGGATTGTATTAAATGGATCAAAGTTCCAAAATCCAGCTCAGTTAACAGTTTGAAAAAGATAAACAATCAAAGACACAAGGAGCTAAAAAAATGACAATAAGGGAACGAACAAATTGGAACTTAAACCTATTATATGTATAGTTGATGTCCTTAAAGTGACATTTATCAGTTTCCAACATATTCACGTTGTTTCATTGCTGATGATAGCGTTCAACTATCGTGAGAACTCATGTTACAGCAGTGATGATTGGTATAGTCTTCCATCAAGCAAGGATGAACTTCTCCTAACTTCTGTATGAAGACAAGAAGTAGCATCATATATATATATATATATATATATATATATATATATATATATATATATATATATATATATATATATATATATATATATATATATATATATATAATAATATATATCATTTTTTTCAGGCAGTATTAGATTAAAAAAATGCGTATTATACGTACGTAGTTGGCATTTTTCGTTAGACCGGGCACCTAAATAAACCTAACAATTACACGTAACAAGGAGTTTTTTAATCTGCAGATCAAAGCTAATCTTAGAAAATGAGTTGCATTGTGACATGAACTATGCAGATACTCCTTGAAAAATGTATTTTGTAATATGCACTAGATTTTCTATATTTTAGAAAACATTACCTATATAACACGAATTACGCATTCATGCATAGAAAAGGTTTATATTGTAATATGCAGATCGTGACTTATTACATTTTAGAAACTGTTACATATATAACACGAATTAAGCATTTACGAGAAGAAAATATTTATATTGTAATATGCAGATCGTGATTTATTACATTTTAGAAAGTATTACATATATAAAACGAATTACGCATTCACGCGTAGAAAAGGTTTATATTGTAATATGAAGGGTAACACGTGTGAAAGTCTCATCAATATTTTGGATATACATGACGAAATGGGATAAAGATGTAATATTATCCATATTGTAATAGAATCCCAAATGTAATAGTATCCATAATTTAATTAAATCCCAACTTTACTAGTATCAATAAATGTAAACGTATCCAAAATGTAATTGTATCCATAATGTAATAGTATCCCAAAGTTAATATTATTCATACTGTAATAGTACCGAAAAAGTAATAGTATCCATAAATGTTTTAGTATCTGAAATGTTGCAGTATCCATAATGTAATAGTATCCCAAATATATATCTATCCATAATGTAAGAGTATCCATCCGTAACCGTGCCCAAATATGTAATAGTTTTCCAATTGTAATAATATCCACAAATGTAATAGTATCTAAAATGTAATATCATTAATAGTTTGAAATACATTGGTGCTTCAAAGAGTTATCAAAGAGGGAAATAAGTTTAATTGTAAATTGTGCCATACATTTGCTTGCAACAAAACCAAAACCACTAGAAGGAGGATTTGTATAATATCAAATAGTTACGCATCATAAATATTTCTGAAAATATGTATGTATTCATATATTACTTTGTAGAATAACAGGGCCAGTTTAGTAATTTTGCAGATGCACTGGAGCTACGTTCCATTCCAGTATGCAGTTATAACAGTGAAATAGTCTGAAAAACGTTCTGCATGAAATAACAAAGATGACAAATCATGAGAAATACACAAACAATTCTTCCGGTAAATTGAAATAACCATTCACAAATTATTGCAAGAACGGAAGTTATGTCAATCAGGTTTATTCTGGTCTCTTTCATTGGAGAGTCTTTAATGAAGGATGAAATATTGAAAATTCCCCAAACAGTTTGTTCTTGAGGAGATCTCTTATCGTTGATGTAATAACCAGCAGATGATAACATGTTAGAAGGATAATAACATTCTCTATGCAAACATGCAATTAGCACAAACCGTGAAACAAGATTTATAGTTTACGTAGATGACATACAGCGTATGTTATAGACTTTTACATTTAAATGTTTGTTGTTCTTGGAGGAGCGCGCCAATCGATGACAATATATCAAATATAAAAACACATACGACTGATTAAGCGCGTTTAACATTCATGTCGCTCTTGACCATACCTTTCGACATGAGATACAGACAATTTTTATTTGTATCATTTTGTCTATTTCTTAGCACCTGTAAGACAAGAAACTAATCAGGAACAGAGGTGCTGTAACATTTTGAACGTCATATTATTTGTCTCGTAATGTGTTACATGTCACGTGGCCAACAACCATCTGCATGATGTCCTAAGACTTGATATGGTGTCTTTTAGTAAAGGAAATCAGAAATGGCAATTATAGATTGCACAACTAATTACACTTGATTGGGGGGGGGGGGGGGATATACAGCCGTAATATTATTTGCTTTTGGTGTATTGAAAATGATTAACTAACTGTCGATATTTACCGAACATATTGTTTTATCAAGAGAGATCTAAGTTGCATAGTGATCTAATTGCTCACGTCGCACCTGAGTCCGTGTTGGTATCCGTGGCAGGTCTCATTTAGGCGGATGTGGGTTGAGAAAGATTGCAAGTAGCTTCCCGTGGGAGGGGTTTGTCTTTCCCTTGTTTGACTGCCTTGTATAAAGCATATTATGTGCTGAAAAATAGCGCGAAACCCAAACAACCACAACCAAAACTCCATTCCTTAAAAAAAGAGGCATGAAGTAAAACTAAATCATAGAAAAATAACGGCAACAAAATTGAATACGGAACCTTAAACGATGTATGCCTTTGACGCATATATTTCTTTCGTGAACAGTGTTTACTGGTAAATGAATGTTGCAGTTATTCGTTGTGCTTTATCCAAATTATTATCTCAAATATTATTTCAGATCTAATAAACATTTTCTAATCAACACGTCTTTAACATACCACATTAAAGGGTTGGTGCGTATTGATCACTGCCAGCTTACCTCTATCTGCATTGTTTCAACTTCCAAGATGTGTGAAGGGAATCTCTCTCTCTCTCTCTCTCTCTCTCTCTCTCTCTCTCTCTCTCTCTCTCTCTCTCTCTCTCTCTCTCTCTCTCTCTCAGTGCATTAAATTGTCGAGAAAGTAATTGTTGGATTTTTAAACTGAAAAACTTGAAATTATTAGGAGTAATGAATAGAACAAACAACATTGATCCTGCTGTTAATTAGGGCTGATGGTGTTTGCAGTTTGGCTGGATTTATATGCGAGAGTTTACGGTATTATGTTAATATTTATCTAACATCTCTTATGAAAGACACCCGCACAGCGTAATGTACCAAATTCGGACCACTGATACGACTTTTGTTTTTCTTTACACATCTAGGGCAACAATTCGATATCTATTTCAGCCGGAATGAACGCTATGTATCATCAACTTTGATCTTCACTGTTATCAGCAATTGGCTCTTTCAAGGAATCCCTTTTCTAATAAGTGTGAAATGGATCTCAAAGATGTATTCTTAACTGACATTCAACACGTGTTCCAGCGCGTGCGGTTGACAGTTTAAAGTTCTGGTGGGTTTGTTCATTCATTTATGGATGATGGTCTAAAATAGCATTAATCTGTCGGCTGATCCGTGAAATAAAATAACAAAAATTAAAAAACTTAAAAAAAGCTATGGATACCTACATTGGAACAAACTTTCGGCCACTTTTATCGTGTGCCACATTTTGTCATAACAGACAAGAAAATACTTTAAAATTAAGGAACATAAAGTAAAGGAAAACAAAACCAAAAAAGATCTACTTGAGAAAAGGATTCAGTGATATTTATGTATGCATTTCAATCGTGGCTGATGGAGCACAAACCTGATAAAGTCTCAGTGTCTATTGAAGCTGTGCCCTTTAGCTCGGTTTATGTCTTGAGTGAATTTATAGCTATAACCCTTATAAGAATCTGACAAGGCAATAAATTCCTAATTTCACATTCAATCAAAATCAACAACCCATTTAGTAAGTCAGTCTTTCGCAAAAAAATATTCACTGCTACTTTTTGCGTTAATTACTATTGTGTCAATATGTGTACCCATGTTAAGTACTATTGTGTCAATATATGTACCATGTTAATTACTATTGTGTCAATATTTGTATCCATATTAATTACTATTGTGTCAATATATGTACCCATGTTAATTACTATTGTGTCAATATATGTACCATGTTAATTACTATTGTGTCAATATTTGTACCCATATTAATTACTATTGTGTCAATATATGTACCCATGTTCATTACTATTGTGTCAATATTTGTACCCATATTAATTACTATTGTGTCAATATATGTACCCATGTTAGTTACTAATGTGTCAATATATGTTATCATGTTAATTATTATTGTGTCAATATGTGAACCCATGTTAATTATTATTGTGTCAATATTTGTACCCATATTAATTACTATTGTGTCAATATATGTACCCATGTTACTTACTATTGTGTCAAGATATGTACCATGTTAATTACTATTGTGTCAATATTTGTACCCATAGTAATTTCTATGGTGTCAATATATGTACCCATGTTAATTACTATTGTGTCAATATATGTACCCATGTTAATTAATATTTTGTCAATATATGTATCCATATTAATTAATATTGTGTCAATATTTGTACCCGTGTTCATTATTCCGTTAGTAATTAGGAGCAAAATAATAGTTTCATTTTCCGTCAGGGTCAGATAATTTTTTAAAGGTACGTCTTCAGCGTTATTGAACTACATTCTCTTACAAGAGAAAATTCAAACTTAATCTTTTAGTGTGTGTAAATATTTCACATTTTGGAACAGTAGAAAAATAAACGTTCTTCTTCACACGAATTTGTGTTTTGATGTTGAAGAATGCAATAAACGTTTTAAATTTTTTTTTACATTACTCTGTGAAAAATTATATTGGAAATTCGGACCTTAAGTGTTGTTGACTACGGTAAAAACGTTTTTTCCAACGTTCATATTTATGTTCGTCATATCAAAGTAAGTTTACCGGTGAAGACGTCGTTTCAATTACCGTGTGTTAAGTTTAAATAATAATAATAATAATAATAATAATAATAATAATAATAATAATAATAATAATAATAACGTGGCTTAAAAACTTAATTTAGTCATATCGTTACGTTATCCGCAGTGTGACAGTTTATGGTGATGTCTAGCACTGGGGCATCATGCCGCAGACATATATCATGATGTCACACTCATTCACATTGCCCTGACAATAGGCTGACAAATCCTAACACTAACTCTTAATGTTGAGCGCCAAGTGAGGCAGCTGTTAGTATAATTTTTTTATAAGTCTTTGGTATGACTCAGCCGGTAATCGAACCCACAACCTACTACATCTAACCACTTGGCCACCGGAGTGGTATATGATATTAGAGTAAGATAGTATAGCAACAACAACAAGAAAACAACATTAACAACAAAAACAACAATAACAACAAAAACAACAGTAATTCAAGAGCAATGAGCTAGCTGTTGTATCATCAGTTCAAAGAAAATAAGAGAACGACTACATGATAAGACTTCTTTATAGAGAGATTTATGGAACAAAATAGTATTAACTGAGTCGGCTCAAATTATAATCATCAGAATGGTGCGAAAATTACACAAATTGCACAATGGTGAGGACAGTTTGCAAGAACCAATATGAGGAACACAGAGAAAGGGTTACAGCTGGTAGAGTTAAAGAACTAAACAGTAAGATTGACGAGTACAGAGCCAAAACATGAGTTGATCAACAAAGTAAATGAGTCATGATGTCTCAACATTGTACAGGATGTGAAGGAGTGAAGATGAGACTGTCAATCAACTAGTCTGAGTAACTTTAGGAACGGTCTCAAAAGTACGAGATGATCGAGGCAGCATATGGTACTAAGATGAAGAGGAGACCGTGCTTGAAACCATGAGGGGAATATCACGTGATACATCAACATCCACAAGAAATATCACGGAAGGCCAGACATAGTACTTTTGAGAAAGCACAAGATGATTCTTACGCCTGGCACGGGATCATGCTACATGTCTAGTGCTAGACATCACTATAAACAGCCTCACTGCAGTAAATCATGGGCACAATAAAAGCAGACATCGTAGCGATATGTTGTTAAAGCTACGTTATTAATCCTAATCAAACAAAAAACACACGTCTGGCACGGGAAACGAGAAAAAGTAGTGAAGAACATAGTTTGAAAAGACTCCAAGGGGCAACACTAATATTAATATCACACAAAGGAAGAGCTGGAAATAGCACTGAAAGTCTAACATGAAGAAAAGACACGGCCATCCTCAGCACAATGCAAACGTTGTTAGATCTAAAACTACCAAAAATGACCTGACCTCAGGATAAGAGAGAGACATGTCAAAATCAAATAGATGGGTTGCAAAGAGAAAAAGAGTAACAATACTGATGACGGTGATAATAATGACAATGTAATAATGACGATATCAGACGTGAGTGTAAAGTACGGTAAAATGAATAGTATATAAAACAACAAGGAGTACCTGGTACTCGTCAAGCTTCTTTCTTCACATAAGTAATTTGAAAGTAATTCTATTGCAGATCATTCCACTGTTAGTTCAACAACTTTACCAAGTTTTTCTTCTCGCCTAATAACTCTACCTCTGAAGTCTTTACTCGTTTGTTTTTGTTTCTTCAGACAGTTCGTTGATGAAGTGTTTCCAAAACGGACTTGATTTGCTAATTATGCGAGACATGCGTTGTACCTATATTTGTATTCAAAACGTTGGAGTCAAGCATGAGCTGCATTTCTGTTGTTAGTTAAGGTTCATAAATTGAACAAAAATAGATCCCTTGAACAAAAACAGAATATATATATATATATATATATATATATATATATATATATATATATATATATATATATATATATATATATATATATATATATATATATATATATATATATATATATATATATATACATACATACATATATACATATATACATATATATATATATATATATACATACATACATACATATATACATATATACATATATATATATATATATATATATATATATATATATATATATATATATATATACAGAGACAGAGACAGACAGACAGAGAGGGAGAGAGAGAGTGTGTGTGCTTGTGTGTGTGTGTGTGTGTGTGTGTGTGTGTGTGTGTGTGTGTGCGGTGTAATTTAGATGTTTTAGCTTGAACAATTTGTGTCACATCACTAAGATATCTGCAGTTTATAGAGAGGTCTACCACCGGAGCAACATTCCGCGGAAATACAGCGTAATGACATCAGGTCGACCAGTCATAACATTAACTTCTTAATGCTATGCGCAAAGCGATGCAGCTGATAGTACCATTTTTATGTATTTTATATGACTCTGCTGGGGTTCGGACCCGCGATCTCCCACATTCTTGGCAGACGTTATAAACACTTAGGTCACCGGAGAGTTGAGAGAGAGAGAGAGAGAGAGAGAGAGAGAGAGAGAGAGAGAGAGAGAGAGAGAGAGAGAGAGAGAGAGAGAGAGAGAGAGAGATGTATAAAATGTTTCTAATTGAAATATTTACGTATATCCAGTAAAAGAAACCGTATCTATTCTTTATCTTTATTATTATTATTGCTATTATTATTACTATTATTATTATTATTATTATTATTATTATTATTATTATTATTATTATTATCATTATTATTATTATTATTATTATTATTATTATTATTATTATTATTATTATTATTATTATTATTATTGCTGTTGTTGTTGTCAGAAACAATAGATAGTGATTGTAAGTTTGTCTAGAAGTATTTTGGGTCTTATGTTTTGTTCATGTCTATATTCAAACGGCATCTTTGTATGGTCAATTTTTGTAACAAACGTTGCACTCGAATTTCGATTGATACTTAATTTCGTTTTCCAATCCGGAGAAAGTGGAAAATGAAAAGGACAGAAAGAGGTATGGCTGGAACTGGATGATTAGAAGTAAAGCGAGGAGGGGAAGAAGCGCCAACTCCACAATTGGTAATTACAGTCAGACGAAAACAAGCATGGTCTCATGTTATGCGATGGTTCTTTTTACTGTTTCTGTATTTGTGGATGTAATGGTGTGACAAAGGATAAGAAGGACAACGTTTCTGCCATATTTCCATTTAGATAGGTGTCAGTCGTAATCATTATCAGAGAAACGTTTATTATCTTCCTCAGTTATCGGTGATTTAGACATTAGGAGCAATAATACACCATTTACCACGGGCCATTTAAAGGATAAAGCCTCAAACGGCATTCAAGAAACCTCAAGGGCACAACATCGTCCCTAAACTAAGAAAGAAATAAAAAGAGAATAAACTAGATAAGAAATCTAATGGCGTCATATGAAATTTGACCCCTTAACTCCTGGGTAGTAAATGCAAGCAAAAACGATTTTTATAACACCATTTGACATTACAATGTCCATCGGAGTAAGTGGCCCAAAAGAGGTTAATAAACACACTAGAATCAGTTAGTTAATACTATTACATAACCTTGTATCGGTTTTACATATATACCGCGTTTGTTTTGAACTTTTCTGTAATGTATTTGCTGCAAACGTAAAACCTGTCAATCTTTTACCTGAAGACTGAACAAGCGACATCGACATTATGAAAGCATTCAATTTAGAAAAAATAATTATGTTAACAGGAAGAATGAAGCTCAATAACAGAAATAACTCTCAAATATAAAACAAACAAAAAATTAATTTCTTATTGGGAGGATATGTATTATTTACAATCCATTAATTAAATCATGCCAATCACTTGTTATAGGCTGTATTTTATTTTACGAGTCAAACATATGAAGAAGAAAAGAAAGAAGCTGAGGCCTAGATTATGCCTACATAGGACTCAGTCATTTGAAATTAAAGAGGTTGTGTGAGAGGTTGAAAAGAAGGAAGTAAAATAAGAAGGATACATTCGAACTTCAAAACAAAACTACCTCCAAAACAAGAAAGCCATTAGCGTAATATACTGAAATAAATTTTAAAAATTTCTTTTCGAGTTCCTGATGTATTATTGTCTTTAGATATTATTATTATTATTATTATTATTATTATTATTATTATTATTATTATTATTATTATTATTATTATTATTGGTAGTAGTAGTAGTATCATCAGTATGAGTAGTAGTAGTAATATTATTATTATTATTATTATTATTATTATTATTATTATTATTATTATTATTATTATTGGTTTGTTTTTTTTGTTTGTTTTTATGGTTTAACGCCATTTTTCAGCACAGTATAGGCTATACATGGCGGCCAGTATTAACGGTGGAGAAAGAACCCAGCCAGCCCCCAGAAAGAACCACCGACCCACGAGAAGCAACTGGCAAGCTTTCTTGCATAGCTTATTTATAACAATAAATAATAACAAGATCTTTTATATATTCAGTATGACACATTTGGTTTGTATTGTAGTCCTACGTCTTGTTAGTAAAATTCAATAAAAATACCATCTGCTGCATGCGGGAAGACATATGTAACAGAGGGGATACACATTGTAAAGGAGTAATATACTGTTATCACATAGAAGTATCACAGATACCATGTAGAATTGTTCTAGAATCAGAATTGATCGTGGGTAGAAAAAAAAACTGAACAGTGGTGTGCACTTTTGTAATCAACTTAACCGCCATTCACATTTTATTTTATTTATTTAAATAGTTATAATTATGTTTTAAAAATCTGTTTAAAAATGGCTGGATAAGGGTAAGAACTATTATAACAGTTTCTTCTATGCAAAACTTGTATATATTTGGTTTTCCTTTATAATGAGCAGATACTCAATATGCGAATTTTCTATAAAATCAAGTAAGTTTTATTATATGCAAGGACATTATTATTAAAATTGTAATGCAAAATTAGAAGGCATCCAAAACTTATCTCGTGGAAAATTCATCCACAAAAACACTGACTAAATGTATATTTCAGAGCAACAATGGAAAATTCAGACGCATCATTACATAAAACCAGAACTGATTTAAATAAACATGTTTTAATTAAATTAAGTAGAAGCCTTCAATTATGATTACACTATATTCGATACATTACTGGATAAGACCTCTACATATCTTCATTTAGCGACTGGATTATCACCCCTAGGTCGTCACGCAGATTCACTAGTTGACATCTAGATGCTTGAATGCTGGACGTCCAGATAAGAATAAATCTTGGTAACCGACGGCGCAGTTTCACATAAATGAACGGACTATAGTAGACAAACGATGATACGAGAGATAAATGTCATACTCATCTGCATAAAATGATAACAGATGAAGTCCGTGCTCGAGGCCATTCATATTTAGTCACTTTTGATCCAACACTTTTGCTTACATTTAAGTGTGTGAATATATGACATTATGGCCGTAAATCGAAGTAAATTTTCAATAAACGGAAGAAATCTGAGCACACTATTGTATTCTTGTAATGGGGATCGTTCTTACAACGGCTCATTGTGCGACGAACGTAGAGACTTACCAAGTCATGGCTAAATATTAAAGTTGATGTACATGGTTTCCAGAAATATCAGAAACATAATCGTTATGATTAGCCCAAGAAATAAGGATGCAACAATGCTTAACTATAAAACATAAAAGAAAATGTAAATCATGGGCACAAGAAAAGCAACATAAAAGCTTAGAAAGTAAACTGAATATTCGATGCAAAATACTCACCACTCACCCTTTGAAAAATGTACATGCTTCTATGCATCAGAGTACCGGTTCTTTAAAGACATTTTGGCGTAATGATTTTCTCTTAACCATGTGCAAGGACGATAAAATAGTTGACGCTTTCCTATGTTCCTGACTTTCTAAAGGATTTTGGAATGATACGATAACTAAAGATAGCACGCTATATTGTATTGATTTAAAACTCCTGCCAGAGCTATTACGACGCTCAAGAAACAGTTTAATGTCCCTGTCAACTAAAGTGGATAATATTTGTAATCACCAATAATCTCCATTGCTATCAGCAGCCCTTCCTTTCGACCTTGTCCGATTTTAATAAGCGTGAAAGTGATTCCAAATATTTATTTTAAGCTGACATTCAACACGTGTTTAGACTCTTGCAGTGGAAAATTGAGGTCTCTGGTCTTCAAATCATCCGAAGACAACGATCTGATGAACAATTTAAAAATGTTCTAACATTATTTATAATTCGTGGAAGGAGATTTGTCCAAAAGAACTTCTTACTTAAATAAAATAATATCATTCATATTTTACATTATCAGCGGTGACAAACACATGATACTATAACACTCCAAACAGATTTATTGAGAACTAAGATGGTCTCTATACTGAAATATCAACCATATTTTGCAGAATGCTTCAATTTCTTTTTTTTCTTCTTCAGAAAACATAAATTCTTTGAACGCGAAACTATCCCAAATAGAAGAACAAATGTGAATTGTCGAATTTTAATAAACAAAAAAATTATAACAAGAACAAAGATATACATATAAAAGAGAGCTCTTAGAACAAAGGTATACATATAAAAGAGTGCTCTTAATGTTTTCATGATCTAGAATAAATCAATTGATAGAAATTCGATTTGTTGACAGCTAAAAAATAACATAACAGTCAACACAGCATGACCAGTAACCCACTTCACAGAATATCCACCCATTCATCTTTTATCACAATTTAAATTAAAACAAACACCAGAAAGGGTTACCAATATAACGAAAAAAATGTATTTGCACTTGTCCAAACGATTTGACTAAACAATTTGTCTAACAGGCTGTTTTCCACAAACGAATCAATTCAGCATTTGTAACATGTACTTCCGGAGTTAATTACTTCTGTCAGAATGGCTAGGCATGCTAATGATTTCAACAGAACTATAAACTACACAAGCAACAATTCACAGAAATGTAAAGTTAATGTTTCACGGTCACAACATTGATGGAATGATTAAGTATTCTTTGCAAAATTACATATTTACCACTACAAATGAAACTTGTTTGGTAATAATAACTAATGTGTTTTAAGACTACTATATCATAACTAATGGATGATAACTACGCCGTTCCAAGATTACTATATCATGAAAAAGGGATGATGACTAAGGTATTCCAAGACTACCATATCATGAATAAGGGAAGTTGACATAAGGTGTTCCAAGACAACTATATAATGAATAAGGGATGATGACTAAGGTGTTCCAAGACTGCTAAATAATGAATAAGGGATGATGACTAAGGTGTTTCAAGACAACTATATAATGAATAAGGGATGATGACTAAGGTGTTCCAATACTACTATATAATGAATAAGGGATGATGGCTAAGGTGTTCCAAGACAACTATATAATGAATAAGGGATGATGACTAAGGTGTTCCAAGACTACTGTATAATGAATAAGGGATGATGACTAAGGTGTTCCAATAATACTATATAATGAATAAGGTATGATGACTAAGGTGTTCCAAGACTACTATATAATGAATAAGGGAAGTTGACTAAAGTGTTCCAAGACTACTATATAATGAATAAGGTATGAAGACTAAGGTGTTCCAAGACTACTATATAATGAATAATGGATGATGACTAAGGTGTTTCAAGACTACTATATCATGACTAAAGAATGATGACTAAGGTGTTCCAAGACTGCTATATAATAAATAAGGGATGATGACTAAGGTGTTTCAAGACAACTATATAATGAATAAGGGATGATGACTAAGGTGTTCCAATACTACTATATAATGAATAAGGGATGATGGCTAAGGTGTTCCAAGGCTACTATATAATGAATAAGGCGGCATTATAAGCTAGATGTCACTCTTCAATTTTCTCTCATACTGCAACAACACGTCATGACCACAGGCCTTGAAATATTGTGAGGCATCTAGAGTTTTAAAGATTAGGTCTTATACTAATTCACTAGTAGTAGTAGTAGTAGTAGTAGTAGTAGTAGTAGTAGTAGTAGTAGTAGTAGTAGTAGTAGTAAAAGTAGTAGTACATATGTAACACTATTTTTCTAAATATTTTAAGATACTGAAATATACTGTACGAATAGATTATTTCCATTTTCTTCAAAATATATAGCTCACGGTACGATGTCAATATTGACTTTCATGAACTTTATATCATTAATATTAGTGCGAAATCAATCCGATCAGAGTTTCTTATTGGTCATCGCTTTGATTATATGTCAAAATTATCGTCTTTGTGAAATTCGTTTATCGCCCCTAGGTCGCCAGAGCCATTCACATGTTGACATCTACGTGTCTGAATACTCGATGGCCTGATAAGAAAGAGCTTGACAATCGACCGAACATTTTCTCACAAATTAAACCGACAATGATAAGCAAATGAGGAAGCACCGTAAGAGATGCGTATAAATCACCTCAAACATAGAATATTAAAATATATAAGTACCACCGATTGTTCACAACGAGTCCACAAAATACCCTTTAGGGTCCGTTTTGTTACAAATGTCCAATAAGTGTTGGTAACGCGGTGTGGAAATTATTAGATAATTCATGATAAACTGATAACAGAGGAAGTCTGACAGCGATAGGTACATGATTTATTACATTCAATCCTGGTCAGCTTTTCTTCCTTCTTTCCTTCTTTCCGTAAGATAGATAGATAGATAGATAGATAGATAGATAGATAGATAGATAGATAGATAGATAGATAGATAGATAGATAGATAGATAGATAGATAGATATGCATAATGTTTCAGGCATATTTACAGGATCTTATGGAAGATCTGACAGTACAAAGGAAAGACACCATAGAATATTTACTGACATTCTTTCACAAGAATTTTAGATTAACTGAAACACTTTTGTTGTGCTAGGAATCTTTAAATATGTAATTTTGAAACATTTGCCTATTTGATGTGTGTCTGTAAGATGTTATTCCTGGTTTAAATCACGTTCACAACAAATCCCCAGTAGTACGTGTATTATTACATCCATGGTTTATTCCTACATACATCATTGTTGCGATAACATTCAAATTAATCAGAATATATATCAATGCTATTTAGAATTAGACAATGAAAAGAAAAGAAAGTGTCTTTATTCATATCAAATTTAATAAGAATATATCTCAATGCTATTTAGCACTAGACCATTAAAAGAAAAGAAAGTGTTTTTATTCATATCAAATTTAATAAGAATATATCTCAGTGCCATTTAGCACTAGACAATGAAAAGAAAAGAAAGTGTCTTTCTTCATATCAAATTTAATCAGTAGATTTGCGACATGGCTATTAATACAGTTAAATATGTAGATATGTCTCATGACTGTTAATCAAATTTAACAAGTAGGTTCGTATCAAAGTTGTGATTCATATTGAACAAGTAGGTTCGTATCATGGCTGTCATTCAAATTGAACGAGTATGTTTGTATCAATGCTGTTATTCAGTCTGAAACAAAATATTTGTTTTATAGATTATATTCAAACTAAACAAGTAGATTTGTGTCATGGCTCTTATTCACAATATTTAACATTTCTGGGCCACGTAGAACTTCTAGACCATTGAAGCCAACACAGAACCATTACAATCATTTCTGGACATTTTACAGCTGCGTGTAAATTTCAAATGGAAGTAAAAGGTTTATAGTAAACTTATTTAGCCGCTCAATAGTTCATAGAAGTTTCTAAAAATTGAAGCGAACATTTCTTATGTAAAAGGAAAATATCATAAACTGAAATCACGTCAGAGCTCCAAGGCAAAATCCCTAACGTAAATTGTGTGTGTGTGTGTGTGTGTGTGTGTGTGTGTGTGTGTTGATGTTAACATTTAGGACTAGATTGGGGAAGGGAAGGGTCAGGTGTTTCCTTTCTCACCCCGGCTTGATATATATATATATATATATATATATATATATATATATATATATATATATATATATATATATATATATATATATATATATATATATGTGTGTGTGTGTGTGTGTGTGTGTGTGTGTGTGTGTGTGTAATACACACAAACGTACATTCATTTGTCACTTAAAATTCGCTCACCATTTAAGTTTTGCGCACATTTATTGGGTTTCAATACACACATTGCGTAATAAGACACATATAATTTTACTATGAATGCTTTTGAGCAAAGTCAAGGCCTGACATCTAGTACGGATAAGTCAAGGCCTGACATCTAGTACGGATAAGTCAAGGCCTGACATCTAGTACGGATAAGTCAAGGCCTGACATCTAGTACGGATAAGTCAAGGTCTGACATCTAGTACGGATAAGGTATTGTCTAAACATAAGTCATGTTAAGATTTTGTACCTCATTCAGTTTGCTCAATTATCTAATGATTTTTGCGTCCGGTTGGCTGATTAGTATGCGTTTAACTTCATTTTTCAGCACATACTAGGCTATAAATGGCAGCCAGTATATTATGTGGAGTAAGAACCTGGAAAGAACCACAAGAAAAAAGAAACATGGAAATGAAAACAATATTTTTCCATAACATGGCTCATTTATCGAACTGACATGTTGATTTAGAAATTACACGCCAGTTGCCTAAAATGCTAATTCAGGGTAATTAAACAGAAGAAGAAAAAAACAAAACATGGTGGAAATATTAAAAAGCACGCGCCATCAGCTAAGTGTTTGAATAGCCTCCGCGAAGCTCGACGAGCGTCACTGCATCTCGTTTCAGATTGACGCCGTGTTTCCGTCGCGCCTCATTTCGTCCCTCAAATTTTAACAGTGCCAATAGTAATGGAGAAACAATCATGGATACACATTTATTTCCACCTAAGAATAGGTTTTAGATTCTAATTCAGACACTCTCACGAAGGATAATTAGTTTGGACAAATCTTATAATCCTTCCAGTATTATAACAAACAAACGTATGGACGGAAAAAATATCCTTAAAGCATATTGAATCTGACAATGCTGAGTTATTGTTTCTAAACGTTCCGCTTTTACCTTAATACATGAAATTCATGCATACAGTGCTTTATAATATTTGTTATAATCGAATGTCTTTTTTAAATCCTACTATTTGTATTAACCCGATTTAGTGTTAACCGTTAACAGCTTTTACTCCTTAAAACTATAAACAGGGTGAAGAAGCGGAAGAAAACCACCAAAATAATAAGAACTTCGGCTACGACCGATTTTGATTTCAATATTAAGACTGACAATAAAGATATCTGTAAAACCTTTAAAATAAATTAATAAGATAATAAGTCATGTATTTGCTTTCATTTATTATTGCAGTGGTTGTCCAGCCAGAAACAATAAATTAAAGTTTTACTTCTTCGTGATACTGCATTTTTGGCATTTTTGTTTTTGCTTAAGGATGAGAGGGCAGAGCTTGGTGTTGGAAAGAATCAAAGGCAGCTGATTTTTATTTAGTAGGATCTAAAGTTTTGGATAGTTTTTCTTTCTTCAAATCATTATTCCATGGCGTTTTTTAAAATCAGGATCCCATATTTTTTGTTAAATCAGGATTGCAAAGGTTTTCTTTAAAATCAGGATCCCATATTTTTTGTTAAATCAGGATTGCAAAGGTTTTCTTTAAAATCAGGATCCCATATTTTTTGTTAAATCAGGATTGCAAAGGTTTTCTTTAAAATCAGGATCCCATAGTGTTTTTGTTTTTGTTTTTTAAATCAGGATTACAAAGTTTTTCTTTAAAATCAGGATCTCATTGTTTTTGTTTGACGAAATATTTTGTAACCTTTTTCTTGGTTGATACCCTTTTTTGAATACCCGATATACAGAAAATGTTTGTCTTTTACTGTGACATACATATGAATGTTTCTTGAAGTATATAATTGTATACTAGTTTAATTTGGGGTTTCTTAGTCAATGTACCTGTATGAACATTAATATGTAAAACATCATTTACGTTATTCATTTTCGACAGTGTTTACTATTTCACTATAACATTTGTTTTGTTCTCTAAATGACTGTCCATTTTGTATGAGGTGTTTCGTAAGTTTAAAATATTCCTCCACGGAAAGGAGTAAATATGACAATATCTCATATATTTATTTATTTAGAAAATATAAAATAATGCAAAAATAGCACAAAGTACATTTTAAAATTATTCTCAAATCAAATTTTTTTATTGACAAATATAAATAGGTAAAAATGTATCAATGTCTATAATAATACATAACCCAACTATTACACAAATTTCCAAGTCCGTACCAATTTGACTAGAAACATACATACATACATACATACATACATACATACATACATACATACATACATACATACATACATACATACATACATACATAAATAAATAAATAAATAAGTACCTACCTACCTACCTACCTACCTACCTACCTACCTACCTACATACATACATACATACATACATACATACATACACACACACACACACACACACACACACACACACACACAGACAGACAGACAGACAGACATTTTTATATTCACTGGATAATATGGCAATTGAAATCATGGAGATCAATGTAACCTAATATCAAAACAAAGATACAAAACTAAAAAAGAAAATGTAAACGTTTCTAAATTGAGATTTACAAAACATTTTAAGTATATTCATATAAAAAAAATCAATGACCAGCATTGATGAAAATAAATATGATATTTGTTACAGCGCAGTAATTGCAAAATATTATGCTAAAAAAAGAAAAACAAAACATTTATACATACTGATCCCAAATAAAATATATAGTAGATATTTGTAATTTTCAGGTATATACTCATCAGTATATATCTCTACACACAGTCATGAGAATGCATAAATTATCACGAGTTAATACAATATACAGTGCATATCTCAGTAACATGATTCACTCCCTAAATACTTCTACATTTATGTATTGTCTGCGTAAAAGAATTAAATATGTCGACTTTGATGGAGAACCGGAAGCAAAGACGCTTAACATGTTTTCCGTTAAAAATTATAGCAAACTGTCACAAGATCGTTCACTATCACTCGTGGACACTTCACTTCTAACGTCATCGAAGTGATGCTTTTTAGATCCATGTCTATATAGACCATTCTCACAGAGCTGGAGGGCGAGTGAGTCGAGTTCGCTTGACCTCTTTACCTTAGCTCTACGGTTCTGAAACCAGACCTTGACCTGGCTCTCTTGAAGTGTTAGTTCTCGCGCCAAGTCTCGTCTGCGTGTTTCAGACAAGTACTGACTGATCTCAAATTCTTTTTCCAGCCTATCAAGTTGATTATGTTTGAATGCAACTCGTCCTCTTTTCTTAATTCCGCCGACAGGTACACGTTTCTTCTTGCGGTTCCGTGGACCTATTCATGCCAAAAGAGAAATACAATAATGAATTTGGAAAATAAAATTTTAAAAAAAATGTGAGCCAGCTGCATCGCTTTTTCACAACCTAAGCTTCAACAGTTATAATTTCACGGTTATAAGAGGAGTGTATTTTAACTGTTTATAACTTAGATGAGGCCATCGGTATGTAGACCATGTTATTAATCACGTCATAAATAACAAACACTACCGCCATAGCATGACTAAGCTCTTTACATACTTTTTATTTTATTTGATAAATTTTTGATACCTAGGAGCCATTTCTTTTTTATAAAATATTGGAGATTTTGTTTTAAAAAAATATAATGTTTAATCATGGAATGTAAATTAATTATCAATGACACTAATCTAATGCTATATTAAGATGGGGTCATTTGTCACCTTTTTCTCTTATATTATGTCATACTTTAAAGGGATATATTTTGACGTTCTTTGTAATCTTTGACAGTTAAAGCAAACACTCATGATTGATTGGCATTCGTTTTATATACGAAATCACTGGAACTATTTCCCCGAGTCAATACAATATGGTGTGGGAAGATGTGATGTCGTTGTGCAGTTAGTGATAAACAAGGAGTGGCTAGTGTTGACTTTTATTTTATGTGTATATTAGAGAAATCCTTTTAGATCATTGTGAATAATTGTTTCGCAATGTCTGATATGACAACAATCTGTCATTGCTTTCACTTGTACCTAACAACACAAAGGTGGTGAACTTGGTGACGCCATATATCAACCGTTCATTCAGAAAAACAATGAAAATGCACACTTTGTGGTAGTTTCAATATTACATAGTAGTAGTAATATTTATTGGTGTATTAATGTCATTATTATTATATGTAGTAGTAGTAGTAGTAGTAGTAGTAGTAGTAGTAGTAGTAGTAGTAGTAGTAGTAATAGTTTTAGTAAGAGCTGGATAACACGAAAACCGTGAATATAAGGCGATACGTACCCGGCAATACTGCAGTTAATAGAAGAGACAAACAATTTATTGTTCTGGTTCAGGGACCAATGACTCTTTGCTAAAATCATGTTTGCCAATGACTATAAAAATCATCTTTTTCTGATATCTCGAAATCGCACCATATGAAATTCACTTTATTATTCGAAGAAAAAATATCTTGAGATACAAGAAAATGAAAGACAACTGAATATAGGAAATCACAACCATATCACCCTATCCCCCAACTCCGTCCGAAATTTAATTGGCCATTGCCTTACCTAATATAAATTTGGTATGTGTACGTTAATTGTAAATTATAATTAAATTTGGATGATTAAGTCTATAGTATAGCTGATACCCTGTGAAAGACATTGTGCTTATGTTAAATAGCTTGGTGATAAATATAGGAAGTATCGACAGTGATGCCTCCAATTTACTCCCTATTCTGTTTATGATATTTTTACAATAGTCTGGGAATTTTGAAGTGGCATGCCAACAGCCGGACAAGCTATATATACTAGAGATATCCAGTAAATAAGAAACATAATTATTTAACAAACAACAAAATATTTAGTGGACTTGAGAAATTGCATTAAATTAAAATAAGAAATTAAATAATGACGTAGAAATAATTTTCAAATTAACTTTTCTAAATAGAATTACTCATAATCTTTAAGTAGGTGAAATATCTTTAACATTCTATTTGTCCACCACGTTGGTATATGTGACACATGTCACAAATGTAATTACACTAATATAAATATAATTATGTCTGTAGCATTTAAAATTAAGTTTGACAAATGGAAGTCTTGTTTTATAAAGTCAATTATGTTGTCAGGAAAAATGGAAATATCATTAGATTCGTGTGTGTGTGTGTGTGTGTGTGTGTGTGCGTGTGTGTGTGTGTGTGTGTGATTTGGATTTTTATCGATGCTTGAAAAAAAATCAGTCAAATCTAGACATGTAGCGTGATGTCCCACCCTGTCACATTATCCTGACACTAGGCCGACCAATCCTAACATTGACCGTTAACGCTGAGCGCGCCATCAAGACAGCTGTTAGTAACATTTTTATAAGTTTTTGGATATGACTCATCGAGTGTTCAAACCATCTACCTCCCACATCTGAGGTCCGGCGCTCTAACACTAGGCCACCGGAGCAGTCATTAAATTCGTTATTCGGACATTTCTGATAATTTATTCCCGACGGAAACTACCGAAGTACCGGTAAAGTGAAAATGTACCGTGGTATGCATCGTTGGAGAAACGAAATACCCCGTTATCCTGATAATAGGGAATGTTCAATTCAAAGTTGCTAATTGACTGATACTTCTCAAACAATTTGAAGTTGCATATCTTTCTTTCTTTTAATGTGTACATAGTGCTTTAATTATTTTGTACTCCTTGCTTACTGCCTTTAAATTATTTCAAGAGACAATTTTGTCTCAAAATTTTGGAGTTTTGTTCCCAAGACAATAATATACATGTATTGTTATTTCAGTATTCACAATTAATATCGCTAATACAACTATACTACTACTTCTATTGCTCTAAGGATACCACCACCAACAACAACAGCTACAATAACAATAGCAACAAAAATAATAATAATAATAATAATAATAATAATAATAATAATAATAATAATAATAATAATAATAATATCTAACCTGCTGAGGGTCTAGCCGAGTACCTAGTGCAAAATATCCATGCAGGAAGTTCTGATTCTTGCTGACTTTTATGGCTGAGATCCAGCGCTTGTTCCTGTTCCAGAAATCCGTCAAAATGTGGGAAACGTCCGGTGTCTGAAGCTGAATAACTTTCTAATTCTGTGGAACAGGATTCGTCTAGTAGAATCGATTTATTTAATCCAAATGAAGGCTTAAGTATTTCTTCAATCGAAAAGTTTGTGTACGCTGCCCTACTGCAGTTATATTTTGATTTCTTAATGGTGTCATTTAACCTTTCTTGTGTGTCTCGCAGTGGAGTTTGCTCTTTTGTTTCTGTTGTTATTCTGTCACAGAAATTCTTCAACATTTCCAAAAGTCCAATCATGTCGTCTGCTTCGTTTTAGTCCAAACACCTTTCTGCGAATTAATTTTACTAAACAGGTACGTTATGCTTTTTATATATGCAATGACTACACATGCGTGTCGGGTAATGACGTCATTGTTCCTCTCGCTCCTGATACATCATGGTCTCGTGGACATTCCTTATTCATTGTACATCATTTTTACGTAAATTGTGGCGGCAATTCAGTGAGGATAATCCCTTGTTTAACCGTTTCATTATCTCATTAACACATCTGACGCCTCATTTCTATTTTTGTATTCTAGGGTTATTGAGTAGATATGGCTGTAAATAAATAAACAAAAAACGAGCATGCATTTGTTACATGTATGTTATATCTTAGTGGACCTATAGGTGAATTCTAATACGTATGTTTGCTGGCATGATGTGTGTGTGCGTGCGTGCGTTTGTGTGTGTGTGTGTGTGTCTGTGTGTGTTGGATTGTTAACGTAGCGTTAACAATTTTTCAGTCATATTTCTACGATGTCAGCAGTGTGGCAGTTTATAGTGATGTCTAGCACTGGGGCATCATGTCGCAGACATTTACCATGATGCCCTACCAGGACTGATGAAAATCTCCGTTAGGTGCCGACGTGATATATAGAAGGCATGAATAAATAATAAACAAGACTGTCAGGCAAACATCAGATATTCATTTGTTTTGTTTTTCTTTTATGTGTGTTTGTGGGAAGGGTTCAAGTGCAATTCATTCCAATATGTCCTAAAATTAATACGTATACAGACAATTAGAGAAGGAAAACGACAGAAGATAAGACAGAAGACAAAATAACTTCATTTCCAATTGTTTCAGCAGAACATTAAAATCTTTTATTGAACAGATAACATTAGATCTACAAATCATTGGTGTAGATGTGTCATGAATTCAAAAGCTTTTTTTAATGGAAATATTTTCATTAAAAATATCAACATGTCTTTATATCATTTTTGGCTATAATATAATTGGTCAATTTAAATAGATTAAGGAAACATACAGAGTTAATACATGTTTGTGTGAAATAATTTCAGTACAAATTACAGACCAGCATGAAAGTTAATTTATTACTCGACTGATGACATCGTTCCAATTGTTTCACTGTGCACGAGCTGGTTTAACACCTTCCTCTCTAAAGACAATTACTGTGTACGTACACAACTTATCTAATACCTGGCGCTAGCCTTTACAGATCACTGACATCTCACCTCTGCAAGCGTGGGTTCAAGTCTCAGGCAAGGCCAACTTGGGTATGTGAGAAAGCTTGCCAGTAGCTACTCAAGTGTCGATGGTTCCCTTTAGCGTTATCCCGGCTTCTTCCTCCACGAAAATACTTGCAATAATGCATCATAGCCTGTCGTGTGCTAAAACATGGCGTGCAACAAACACAAACCAACCTGACTATAACGTTGATATATACTAGAACTAATTTACATATTGTCTGGACCAGGAATATGGATATAAATGAGCTACAGGAAAAGCACAGAATTGACATAATTTGTTTAAAATCTCAAGTGGACACTAGCTATTATAGACACACACACTTTAACGAGACCGACTTGCAGCTTTACATTTTTATTCACAGCTTTATTTTTGTATGAGAAAGTATACACCAAATATCGCAAGCCTCGACATTTAAGTGATTTTTTATTTTGTTCATGTTGCTAGATACATAGACTAAATATGATCACGATAACTCATGCTTAGTAACATTAGTAAGTTTAAGTTTTAGCTGTTTCAAACATGTCACCTATAATAAATAAGTTTGTAAGCAAATGGCGCTGTGAACAAAATATAAAGCAAAACCAAATTTAACGAAAAGACGCTGACATCTGAGGTGACGCTTGGCGTCACGTTTCTAATGTCCTTTTGAGCAATTTAAATATAGCTGCAATTTTAATATTTGCGTTATGTTAGAAAGCTATAGGTAATACATTTGCTTTGAATGGGGGAAAATGTTTTCGTCCAATAGCGCAACGAGCTTAATTACTCACTGTAAAATCTGGCCAATCAGAAGAAGTATAGTATCGGTCACGTTTCATGTGGCAATTAATGGTCTCTCCTGAGATTAATGCTACGCATACAGGACCGCAGAGGTGAAACAGACCAAGGTGAAATGCGATATCGTGAATAAAATATCAACCAAAACATGAACAATTATATATATATATATATATATATATATATATATATATATATATATATATATATATATATATATATATATATATCCTTAAGAACGGTATTATTCATTTAATCAATCAGCTAGCCCATTTTCTTTCGGTGAAAGCTGTATAAACATTCTGTCTATTATTTCTCCAAACTCAAAACGTGCGCATTGTAACGATTAAAGTTATGTCAAGGAAAAAATATATA
>JAQISU010000154.1:307500-335000 GCA_029339505.1 Unio delphinus | reverse complement strand
TCAGACAATATGGAATGGCTGCACATGTTGATAAGACATTACGGAATGTTGGAACATGTTGATAAGACAATATGGAATGGCTGAACATATTGATAAGACAATATGGAATGGCTGAACATGTTGATAAGACATTACGGAATGTTGGAACATGTTGATAAGACAATATGAAATGGTGAACATGTTGATAGGACTATATGGAATGGCTTAACATGTTGATAAGACAATACCGAATGGCTGAACATATTGATAAGACAATATGGAAAGGCTGAACATGTTGATAAGACATTACGGAATGTTGGAACATGTTGATAAGACAATATGGAATGGCTGAACATGTTGATAAGACATTATGGAATGGCTGAACATGTTGATAAGACAATATGAAATGGTGAACATGTTGATAAGACAATACGGAATGGCTGAACATGTTTATAGGACAATATGGAATGGCTTAACATGTTGATAAGACAATATGAAATGGTAAACATGTTGATAAGACATTACGGAATGGCTAAACATGTCGATGAGACAATATGGAATGGCTTAACAAGTTGATAAGACATTGTGGAATGGCTGAACATGTCAATACGACATTATGGAATGGTTGAACATGTTGATAGGACAATATGGAATGGCTTAAAATGTTGATAAGACATTATGGAATGGCTGAACATGTTGATAAGACAATATGGAATGGGTGAACATATTGATAAGACATTACGGAATGTTGGAACATGTTAATAAGACATTATGGAATGGCTGAACGTGTTGATAAGACAATATGGAATGGCTGAGCATGTCAATGCTACATTATGGAATGGCTGAACATGTCGATGAGACAATATGGAATGGCCGAACATGTCGATAAGACAAAATGGAATGGCTGAACATGTCGATGAGACAATATGGAATGTCTGAACATGTCGATGAGACAATATGGAATGGCTGAACATGTCGATGAGACAATATGGAATGACTGAACATGTCGATGAGACAATATGGAATGGCTGAACATGTTGATAAGACATTATGGAATGTTGGAACTTGTCGATAAGACAATATGGAATGGCTGAACATGTTGATAAAACAAGATGGAATGGCTGAACATGTCAATGCTACATTATGGAATGGCTGAACATGTCGATGAGACAATATGGAATGGCCGAACATGTCGATAAGACAAAATGGAATGGCTGAACATGTCGATGAGACAATATGGAATGTCTGAACATGTCGATGAGACAATATGGAATGACTGAACATGTCGATGAGACAATATGGAATGGCTGAACATGTTGATAAGACATTATGGAATGCTGGAACTTGTCGATAAGACAATATGGAATGGCTGAACATGTTGATAAAACAAGATGGAATGGCTGAGCATGTTGATAAGACAATATGGAATGGCTGAACATATTGATAAGACAATATGGAATGGCTGAACATGTTGATAAGACATTATGGAATGTTGGAACATGTCGATAAGACAATATGGAATGGATGAACATGTTGATTAAACAAGATGGAATGGCTGAGTATGTTGATAAGACAATATGGAATGGTTGAACATGTTGATGAGACAATATGGAATGGCTGAACATGTCGATGAGACAATATGGAATGTCTGAACATGTCAATGAGACAATATGGAATGGCTGAACATGTCGATGAGACAATATGAAGTGGCTGAACATGTTGATAAGACATTATGGAATGTTGGAACATGTCGATAAGACAATATGGAATGGCTGAACATGTTGATAAAACAAGATGGAATGGCTGAGCATGTTAATAAGACAATATGGAATGGTTGAACATATTGATAAGACAATATGTATTGATTGAACATGGGCGAAATACAATATGGAAGGAACAAATGTATTGGTTAGATAATATTTCAATCAAATTCGTAAACAAGGTCTGGTCTGTTTGATTAACGTTTAGCCAAAACATAATTTAGCATAAGTCGAAGAGACCATATATTATACAAGGAAACACAATTGTCCTAAAATCAAATCTAAGTAAACATTATTTGTAAACAAATGACATTAGTCAGGTATGTGCTAATTCCTAGTCTAAATTATGTTCTAAGGTTAAACACACAATACAAATCAAATATACATGACAGTGACAAGACAATATGAAACGTTTAAAGATAACGAAAGGAAAATCTGAAAAAAGACTTGTGCTTTGTGTCAACTGGATATTTGTATATTTGTAAGTATATTATGTACATATATATGTATATAGGTAAATAGGTAGGTAGTTAGTTATGTATTTAATTGATTCATAAATTGTTATTAATTTGTTTTTGTGATATACTTAAAAGACATTTACTTTTTCAACATCACATTTCACAACATCGCCAGTTTAAAGGTATAAGATTGAATAATCTAGCACCGTTCTCAATTATGATTATTTTATTCACCGTAAAGAATATTTGAAACCATCCGTTTCGCAAGAGCGTGTTTCGAAAACTGTATACGTAATTCTCTGTTACTATTAATATAACAAATGCATATGTGATTTTCTTTGGGGTTACAGATGGTAAAACAAGGAGAACAGAAACGACATTCATGCTATCTCTAACACCTAATACCAATAACATCTCACTATTGCCAGGAAGCAACAGAAAGGGAATATTTCAACACCTGCATGAGATGACTTACGTAGCATTGGTTGATATGCTAGCAAAGAAAGAAGGAAACAACACTTTTTTGTAGTGTAATTCATACGATCATTATTTCCCGAGCGCTTTAATATCGCTTTGTCAGTATTTTACAAAATAATAGAAATCTTTATATAACGACCGTTCGGAATGTTATCTATAAGTGGTTTTATTAGTAGGTGGTTTCTTTCTATTGACAAATAATTGATTATATACATATTGGATCAGGGGAACTCAGTCTTCGATATGGGTATAATGTGGGACCATGAGAACTTATTAGACACAGGCATAAAATGAGTGCAACTAAAATACCCCGGATGTAAATGAATGCCAATTAGAATAATGGTTACAAGGATGAGTACAAAAACAAAACAAAATACATGTACACCAGGAATGAATATTTCCTAAGATGCATAACAATGGAAAAATAGGTTTCATCTGGTTCTATAAGTGTCTGTCTATACGTCATGATCGGTACTAATTGCTTGTTATGGACTGACATTATTAACAGAGCACGCGCTAACTATTTCGGTATCCATTTCTCGTTCATTGGATAATTAATAAGGCAAATGACAGCAAAATCAATTGGAACAAATGCCTGCATTTCAACATATAATGCATCTACCAAATCAAAGAGGGTGTCAAACTGGCATAATGTAATGCAAAACTAGACTCAATATGAGGTGATGAGATCTGGTGACGAAAGGTAATTAACACATTAATCCGGAACAGATCCCGAACCCCCACCGTTGGTCTCATTAGACGGGTCCGATGAAAGACGTTTCCCTTTACCTGTTATCTAACCCTAAGAAAGTTCTTGGTATGTACTGAAAAGTTTATAACCCTGGCTAAAAACAACTTATTCTGGCATAAGTTCCAGCACATGATATATCGAATCTGTACGATAGTTAAACCTATTTCTTACGAGACAAAGGAGCGGACTGGTTCACTTTCATGGTATTGTAATAATCACGTTGTTGTATGCCAATCAGTCAAGATACAGCTGTTCTTTTGTCAGGAATTAATTACAAATGCATTTACTTTTATTGATGGTGATGAAAACTATATATTATTAATTATGGTTGCTATTATCATATATGTATGATAAATGTCTTTTTCTTTGCTCTGACAATTTTGGTTAAATAAATAAAACGAAATGTAATTGCACTCCCCAGATACTTTTGAAAACTTTCGTGCCCCTACATTTCAATAAATATAAATGGTGGTGTTAATAGCAAGACGAAATACAAGTTGATTTTATTTCAAGCCATCCTTTACACACAAATTAACATCATATATTAATTAGGTAATTTAGGTTGCATGTACGTTAATGCAAGCAAAATGTTTTCTGCATATAAATTAAAAACATCTTTTAATTCAAACATGACTTAAGTTTATTTTAAACCAAAATTACATATATTCTGTTCGACGTGCAATTTATTCATCTTTTTGTCGATTATTCCACTGTTTTACATGACCCTCGAATAGGACAGGTGTAATTTGTTAATCCATCTGGATATGATATTCAATTCAAGTAGCACAGCAATTACTGGACAAATCGAAAAAATGTCAAACTTACAAATGCTAAATATTTAGTTTGAACTCCTTCGTCATAGGTGATATACATGTAGATCGCAGAGAAACGTAATTTGATTTTTAGTATAAAAGCAATTAAATAAAAACATTTTTATCCGTATGCCAATAAAGATAGAATAGCCCCAAAGGGATTACCTTGAAAGATGTCCGCATGATCTTTTATGAGAGGGTAGTGAGTGGAAATAATAATCAGAAGAGGGAGTGAGCAGCCAAATTCAAAGGAATTCATATGCTTTTGGATTTCTAAACATTCGGGAAGGATGGGGGAGAGGCGTAGCTGCATGCGCATATGCTTACCCAGTTCCCATAATGCAAATTATGTGACATTAATACAAATTCCTACAGGTCATGTACGAGTTCAGTACATACTATTTATGTAATGGTTAACAATTTGTATAATATGGTTAAATACAATATTAAATAGTGATTATTCACTTTATTTAGATAGGCACAGTCCTTAGAAAAGTCAGCATTTGCACGTGCCGAGAAATGCAACAACCAATTTCAAATCATGTAAATAGTTTTGGACGAGGGCAGCCTAAATGTGTGATCCAACACAAACCGTACTGGTGCCGCGCATTATGACGTCATAATGAAAGCTGCGCGTGTTGAAAAAGATTCATACTACCATGTTGTTTGTTATGAAAGACCCGGAGTCCTTTTTTCTTGACACAGTTCAGTATCTGGTCACCATTGTATTATATCAATGCGACCAATAATTTTTGGAAGTTTTTTTTATGACATTTAGCCTAAAAAACATTCAACAATCAGGATCGAATAGAATTTAGTTAAGCTCTATTAAATTATTAAATTTGAAAACAGCATTAAATATTTAATTTAATTAGAGTAAATGCATCTACATTACTACATGACCTGTTATACATACGCTTCAGATAAACTAGCGGTTATGGTTAGCTCTGTAATGGTAACACAAATGTACTGCGACGCTTTGACTCCATTTGCTTCTTCTGAATCAGTATCAATAACAAATATTTTTTACACGAGAAAAATGCTTGGAACGAACAAAGTCCGCCATGTTTCTTCAATGCATACCCTACGACTATGTATAGTGACTGTGTGTGTACCCCCACCTTGCTTCTGTATGGACCTGGTGAAAATGCGCATCTTGTTTGGAAACATGACATCATACAACCTCAAAAGGTCGTCAGAATGTCTGACCAGAAACCACGGTGAAAATGTTTCGTTGTCAAGTGCAGCCACAACTCAATCCGGGTTGACCTTAGATATCATCCACTCACCTTTTGTGATTGTGCTGCTTGAAGCAAGGAGTGACATCTGTGTTATTTCCTCAAACATAACAAAGTTATCCATTACGAACTGTGACACAAACAAGTTTAAACTCCGTTTTATAACGATCTGGAAAAGAATAATTCAGATAGGGAAGAGACTTTCGCGTTAAACTGACGAAACAGGATTTGATTATAAATAAGTGGACATGATCTCTCAACCACGTGCGTTCGATAAATATATCGCTTAACGTCCAAGTCACATATTATACTATAATGGGTTTTATTTTCTAATTTAATATAAAACTATATTTCAGTAAGTTAGGTAGATCAAAGAAAAAAGCTTTAGCGAATATGTATTTAAAAAAAAGGAAAGTAAATAAATCCGAAGTTTGTAAATGTTATCATCGATGATCGCTCATTGACCTGTATCTGATATGAGACAAGGTCCGTTGATCCGTTTTTCGGGGATTGAGGTGGTATTTTATACGATGGAAGCCATAACTATTATTTAAAAAATGCAATCTCTGAAACACTTAGGGATTTGGTCAACAAACACGTCTTCTAATTTTATTATTCTTCCCTTGAGACCTACATGACACTGGCATGATGGCGAAAATTGCCGAGAGCTACCGACACGGAACGGAAAATCTTAATGGGCCATTTCATGGTCATTCGGAGCACATTAATTATCGACACTTCCCCTTGCGTGCCGATCATCCGCATATCAGGACTTGTGGAAACATTTCAACACGGCCATTAGGAAGATAATGAACTCTTAATGACTATGTCGAAAAAGAGCACTATTGGCGTCACTGGAGAGCTAAAGTGCCATGTTGTGTGTTCTTGTGGGAAGTTTTCTTTAATACCTTTCGCAACAGTATGCCAGGGGTATGATGTATATGTATACTGAAGTATATATTGACACTAAATTTATATGTATCTATTGAAATCTGTATCGATATTTAAATGTTTTGTCTGATATAAACTAATTCTTTAAATGTTCACTTTTGCTGAAACGCAAAGAGTATTTAATGATGAACTAAATCCAAACACATTTTAAAGAAACGAAATCATATTCCTGGAGGAAATACTTTTTTTGAATAATGATCAGATGATTGATACGTTGTCCATGTTTTGTAAAACTTAAAAGGTACGAGTTCGAATTCGACCAGTTTGATCCGTCTGAGTCGGTTATTCTAGTGTCACTGGAAATGATGCCTTATTCTACTAACCTTGGTATTGAAAAAAAACAAATACTTGTATTTCGGTAACGTACGGCATTAATCACCTCACAAAGTAAGCATTTATTACTTATGTAACTTCACGTCACAAAAATCAGTCGCAATTGGCACCGTCACATACCACCGCCAACTAGAATCTGTTAAAAAACGTATTTTTATTTGTCATTCAGTTTGTAAAATGACACGCTCTGAGAGCAGATCAAATCAAACAATGTCATTTAACTTGTTTCGTAACTTTCATATCGACTAAACAATTTTTGTTACATATTCTATTTTTTACCTAAACGTTAACATTACCACTAACGCAAATTAAGATCCTGTAATTTTGTGTCATTGGTGCTTCTTTCCTTGTTTATTGTCTTAATATGTTAGGTTTTAATATGTACTTAATACGACAAATTATTTCGTCCATGTTGATGTTCAAATCGATGTGAAATGGCGAGTCGAATGACAAGTATCGGCGCCAAAACCGCTTTGCTTCGTCGAATATCACAATTGCACTGGAACAAGAAGTTTCGTGGTTTGTTTCCCGGATATGACAACAGTGCTCCAGAGTTGATGGCAAAACCAGTTTAAAATTCACGAGCTGCAATTAGCCATGACACCGCGTAGTCAATCTGTCGTCTGCCTTTGAAAGGGCACGTGCGCACGTGCTAGTAATTTGTTAATTTTTCATGTTTTGCTAAAGTAATAGGTTGTTTCCTTAAAATAAACATAAACAAATTACTTCGTAAATTCTGGTAACGGCAAATATATCAACCTTAGCGTGAAAAAGCTTATTTGAAGAGCATGTAAACTTTATTAACAACTTTCCGCTATTGTGACTAAGCAATTTAGTTTGTTCTGATATGTAAGAAACGTGAAAAAGGCAGGTTTAGTTTCTCTTTCTCCGGGAAATTTGTTTTAGAATGCAAACTCGGGTCATAGGAAAAAACCATCAGAAATAATTGGGAAGTTTGCTAATTTCCTGCTTGTAAAACAAATTGTTTGAAGGAATTCTGTACCAAATTCCAAAGATGTTACTCTTTAATTTTACCGATTTGTTGAGTAAGGCTGCAGGATACTAAAGTCAACATATGGACACTTTTCAAGTCCTTCATTAAACAGTATATTTTAAAACAAAGCTCAGAAAACATATATGTTACAATTATGTGTTGAAATATTATTCTCTCTCTCTCTCTCTCTCTCTCTCTCTCTCTCTCTCTCTCTCTCTCTCTCTCTCTCTCTCTCTCTCTCTCATCTGTATAATCCCTCCATAAGACATGGCCAGGTGAAAATCTCTTTAAACATTTTTAATAGAATTTTAGATAATTATATTTTAGCATTAAATCTTTTCTAAATCGATGTAATTAAATTTAAACTCGTATAAAATCTATTACAATTTTACGTTAAGAACAACCAGTGGCGTCGCTAGGGAGGTGCGAGGGGGAGGGGGGGGTATGCGGACCGCACCGGGTGACACCATCTCAGAAGGGTGACACCAAAATGAAACATTGCAAATTTTACAGAGCACACACTGCTCGGTAAAGTAAGTTTAATGTAAAAAGAAAACTATAACCTAACGTTGTTACAGTTCTTAAATATTTTTACCTTCTGACATTTAATTAACTTGTTTTTGTTCTTGTCATTTTTATACTGTGGACTTATTTTAAGAAGAAGAAATCCATGGTGGAAGTCTGGAGGGGTGACACCATGAGTTTACCGCACTGGGTGACACCAAAACCTAGCGACGCCGCTGAGAACAACACAGTTTATTTGTTTGTGTGTTTGTTTCTTTCTTTAATTTTGATATAGATACTGCATACTGTTGTACACAGGTACTGCAGAAACCTTTTTCTATCTAAAAAATATATTGCATAAGTAAGACAGTAAGTATGTGTTTGTAAGATGATTGTTTGTGTGGCCAAATGAATGTAAGTAACATATGACCTTTGTATATCTGACCTTTGTATATATGACCTTTGTATATATGACCTTTGTATATATACTTGCTGTGCATATATTATAATGATGAAGATTGATGATTTTTATTTTCGTTATATATTGCTTTTCATAGGAATGATGTTGTTATGGTTTTACTTTATATTTAATATTATTAAATATTAGTATTAGTATTTTTAGTAGTAGCAGTAGTAGTAGTAGTAGTAGTAGTAGTAGTAGCAGCAGCCGTAGTAGTAGCAGCAGTCACAGTAGTAGAGACACTTGTGTTAGTTTTACAATAGTGTTGGTAGTATTCTTCACTTTTCGCTGTCTTTATTGACACTCTCATAGATGAATATAAGATTTTTTTAAAAATCACGATTTACTTCCTGAAGCGCATGCGACATCCTTTACAGCTCATATTAATACTTATGTCAGGTACGAATGTGACACACAGACACATACAAAATCATGCGCGCGCTAGTTTGTACACCAATGGCAGCAACATCATTTATTAGATAATTATAGCTCTCGAACTTGTAAGTGAGCTATGTGAAGCGCTCTAAAAAAAAATATGCTCTTTCCTTTCTCAAGAAATCGTTCCATTTTGAAAAGCAACAGGGTGTAGAATTGCCAAAAAGAAATAGGAATAAATTCCAACAGCCTGTCTAAATAATTGGATGTAAAAACCTAAAGTAGCACGTGACATTGTAATTACAATGTTAAGCTACGTCATTTCATTTATTTGGGGAAAATTGATGGCGATGGAAAATGAAGTTAAACGATGTTTACGGACGACATGAGAAACACCTACATCATAAATGTTAAGCAATCAAGAGTGAAACATGTTACCGAACTATTTCTAGACAGATGTATTAATCACTGTTCAACACGAGTTAGATTCACACAAAGATATATTCAGAGTTAAATAGGTACCGAAATTTTTCATAGCAATAAATAACGGAATTTTGATTAACAAAATTAAGTAATGTTTATATGGGCTATTATTTCTTTCTTTATTTCTTTTGTGTGAAATTTTGCAATTGTTGATCAGAAACTTTATGTAAACTTCAAAGAAACTAGTTATTCCGCCAGTTTCTACTCCCCCCCCCCCCCCACTATCTTTGAGAGCAATTGAAATTGTCATTTCCCTCTCGAATATTGATGTTTTTCATCACTACTACACATTGATAACAATGAATCTACGTCGTGTCATTTCTCGCAAAGTATGTTACTTCACAATAGTTCTCATTCTCTCTAGAATTACCCTTCTGTGTTACTACGTTTAGGAATCATTGGGCAGAATAAATTCTTACCACATGTGCTTATGGAATCACATCACAATTAATACTTCCAGTTCAGTACCCACGAATGTAGTTCCAGTCTATTTTTAGAACATTTTTTCCTCTCTCATTTTGGTGGTGATAGAAGAGTTATATTGATGCATATTTGGTAGGGATTTAAAGGTAATTGTTTATTCTTGAGAATAGGAGCAGAGAGAGTGGTTGTCAGTGTGTAATTTGGCGACAGTGCACATGGAGTAATAAGGCCTTGGTAATGATCCGGAAGTGAAATATGTGGTCTGTGTACATGCTGTTATGTTTACAGTGTAGCAGCTCAAAAAAATGCCGGTCAACCCTTGACGAGAATTTCACTGTGAAGTCATCTTTGGGGGTATTTTAGATTTTCATATGATTTGTATTGATTGTCACACTGTGGAAAGGTCAGTGCTGAGAAATATATGTAGAGAACATATAGTAAAATTAATTGTGATGTATGGCTTTATAGCGGTCAGTATCACTCTGAGTGTATGGCTCCATTGATTCTGCAACAAAAATCAATGTGTGGCTCAATCGGTCTGTTTTTTGCCATATTCGAGCAAAATCGTTTCTGGTATTTGCTCTTTATTATTACAAACGTTTTAAATTTAGGCATGTTATATCATCGGCTAAAGAAGTTTAGATGCACTGCTTGGTACGAAAATGCCTAAAAAGATGAATACGTTCATTAAAAGTGTTATAATTATTATCAGGACAGGAATGTATTGTAATGATCTATGAATGACTTAAGTTGACAAAATGTATTGCGTGCTCTACCTGTATTCAAAATATCCAAATCCCATATTTATTCCAAAGATGAAGCGGATATCTTGCCATTGTCTTGGTCTACTTAACCTCTTTTATACAATTGAAGATTTTATTTAATGCTTTAATTACCTTTTCAAAATTAATGTTCGTTGGACAATAAGTAATTCAAGTTTCAGTATTTGTTCTGGTATTATCAAATTGTCACGGCCCAATGAAATAAATTTCCATTTTATGTATTATGTTTAAAGATTAGCACTCATGAAAACGTTTGATCAAATTCTTCAAGACGACAAAACTCGTGAGTCGTAATTGATTTATCTTTCATGCAATATTTAATTCATTTCTAGAATTATAATCGGACTACAGATTGTGAACAGAAAATGGCAGAGATCATAAAACTGCTATTGAATAATGACATAACACGAGGAATCTGACAGTATTAGTAACAGGATGGTTTTTTTTCGATGTGGTTTTGGTTTCAAGAGAATGAACTTAATACTATGAATATAGCTTTTCAAAACTTTCATTCTTGTTTCTAACTAACGCAAACAATATAATAAAGCGAATCCAATTATTTTTCTGAGTTCGAAGAAAAACAACAGACGGAATCGAAAAATACTTTATTTTCAAATTGTCACTGAAATTCTATCAAAACACATCCTTTAAACTGTAATATTCACTTGGAAACAAAAGTTTTCATTTGTTTTCAAATTGAAACCAAATTCGCTCCGTGAAAGAACAGTTATATTTTGCTTTCAAGAAAGACGAAGTCACGCCAATATGACAACAATACGAACTAAATCAGATTCCTGCTGTCGGCGATGAAAACGTTGAAAAATTACCAGTTGGAAATCTTCTTCTGTTATCAATATCAAAGAGCAACAAGGCGAATGCAAGCCAAAATTCTCTGGTCGGCTAATGCTGATAACCCGCGTTCAGCAGACAATAAATTGCTCTGCGCCGACACCTTTGCCTCAGAGAAGATGAAATAAAATTGATGTGTGATAATAAAATTTGATCCTCTGTATTTAATCACGTTAAATTAGCCCCCGAGATAAAGTGCGCCTTGTAATTTATCCCCCCTAATCAAGTACTTAGTGACGGACCTCAGAACAACACTTACAAAGAAATTGTACTCGCTATTGCTGTATCTAGCAAATCATTTCACGTCTCGGATGTGAAGAACTAGAAAGGGGAGATAATTTTAAGAGATACTAATACGTGGACTGAACAAAGATTCAGTACTCAGATTATTAACAAGATAATATGAAATACGATAGTCTGATCACAAACTCTTCGGACTGCTTTTAACACTCTGCTGAATTTGATATGTTTGATCTGGATACACGTGTATTTATCAGTTTAAGTTAAAAGTATCCAATTTCATTCAACAATAATTTTCTAACGATTCATGTGTATAGTTAAATTTGAAGAGGTTGATTGATGAAAAAATATTTCTCATTTATTTTTTTCAATCTACTTCAATATGTGGCATGTATTTCTTTGTGAATAAGAAAAGTATTGTTCATATATCAGTGGGAAAGACACAGCAAAGATTACAGTTTCGCACACTTCACACGATATATCGATATATTTTATAATGTTGGTTCTTGTTTTTGTAGAGACATTATATATATATATATATATATATATATATATATATATATATATATATATATATATATATATATATATATATATATATATAAGTAATTTGATTTGCCATTTTTGCATATTGTAAACTTTTTAATCTTTTAAAGCTCTATTTAAAGCTCTAGCTAAAGATTGTTGAGGAGTCCTCAAACAAACCTAATTTTGTTTTATTAAGACTGTACTTTAATTTCTTAAAATATGTTAAAATTTCAGTGAAATAAATATATTCACCCTTAATTATTAGAAAAAACAAATTAATTAAACTATGCTCATGAGATTTAATTTATGATATACACAGCGTTTGCAGAATCTTATGTTAATAGGTTTGTTCGTTTGTTTTCCATGTTTATTTCTGTTACTTTGTATTACTTTTCACTCCATTATATATACAAAAGCATTTTTATGGGGCGTTGGAAGTCATATTTTCTGAATCCATGAAGGCCATGTTTCGAGGATGACGGTTCTTTTTCCAACAATAAATGAAATTACAGATGATTAAATATAACATTAGTATGTAATAAAAAGACATATAGGTCTATATTTAAAACAAAATTATTTCCCGGGGTTAGAAGGAGGAATGTGTAGTGTGAAAATATCCCTATTTTTTGACAAGATTTAAGCAATGTAATGTAATATTTGATCTGGTCGTTAGATCAAGTACAGTTTTAACTTAAGACTATATGGAATAAATATATATTCAAGCAACATGAAAAAAGTTATAAAAGCCCCTGTTTAGACCGGAATCAATCGCAACGTTACTAAAGCTTACACATCTCTTTTTTGTGCCTGAAGTCTCTATTATTAATATCTTCACCACGCACTTTTCCCTACCGCATTAGAAAATATAATGTTGTTCTCATCATCTCTGGCACACTTTTCACTTTTATATTTTCTTACATTGTAGAATGGCATGATCATAAAAGGGTATATAGACCGAGTATAGTTACTCCTTACAAACAACTGCTGACCTTATGTTCTGTAACCGTGAACTGGAAATGACATCTTAGCCATTTTTTTTCTCTTCTTTTCTTATTTTTACTTTCCATTTTATCTTGTTTGCGTTGTGCATGTCTCACTTCATTGTTGAGCAGAGGACAGGATTTGTGGGCTTTAGGAACTGTTTGCAGTAGACCCACATAAATTGTAAATTGGGACGTTAGTGGGTCACCTGTCTGTTTTGGTACCCCAGAATTTTATCTAAGTTGTTATATCCTATCCGCGTCCCGTTTTCAATATTCTAAATTATTAATAAACAAATATTGTTTTCAATGGCAACTGCATAATTAAAACGGTCTCCTGACTGTTTAGATGGCAGTATACTACAAAAATAATGGAAAGTGGCAGAGTAGCTCCGCATGATATTCTTCGAAACGGATGTTATTACTAAACCTCAAGCAATGTCACGAATACGCCACGGAATGGCAGTTTCAATCAATTCACAATTCACTGGACAGAACCATTCCGTAACCAACCCGGTCTCGACATGTCCTATTAGAGGTCAAATACTTCATTATTGGACACTGTTGGAACCTACATCTATCAATCTTAACAGGTTATTATTAAGTTACTCTAATAGATTTTAACTCGATCGCAAAATGCCTCGTTTGCAAACATTTCACGCAATTTAACTTTATCAATTTCGTAGTGACACGATGTTTAAGTCAAGAAAAATGGGTTCCTTTTAAAGACCACAGATGTAGCCACTAACGAGACTCATTCTGCTAAAATAAACTCCAGGTGTTAAGTCAAAATTGTGCAGTTGCCATTAAAATAATCAATCAAATTATATTCAAGGCATTCAATCCCAAATGTATCAACAGAATGATCCAGTTACTAAATGCTATTGATTTTGTCTAACCTATCATTATCTCTCTCTCTCTCTCTCTCTCTCTCTCTCTCTCTCTCTCTCTCTCTCTCTCTCTCTCTCTCTCTCTCTCTCTCTCTCTCTTACTATATATATATATATATATATATATATATATATATATATATATATATATATATATATATATATATATATATGCAATTATCCATGCTCAGAGCTCAGTTCTCTTCAAGATCAATATTACCGTGGGGGTAGCGTGAGTTCACCAGAACGGCTCGTAAACAACATCCTTTATTTTGCTCGTAGTAATGCTTTTGCTGTGGATTCCTGTTTGTATGGAATACATCTGCTTTTTTTTGCACTGCAATGGTTAGAGAATCTGTTCTACCATAATCTTTCATATTTACAATCATCAGGGAAACAACCCAAGTCAATATTGTGTAGTCGTCTGTGATTATAGTGTGTGTGTGTGTGTGTGTGTGTGTGTGTGTGTGTGTGTGTGTGTGTGTTTCTGATTAGGATTTTTAACGAATCTTTCATAATTTTTCAGTCTTATCGCAACGATGAATGCAGTGTATCATTTTACAGTGATGTCAAGAACATGCTTAGGAAGTATTTGGAAGCATAAAACTTGTTTTTCAAGTTTCTGCGAAACGTTTTATTGTACAGCCTCTCAACGTAGTGTGCATTAAATAGCAAAATATGTATGTATGTATGTATGTATGTATGTATGTATGTATGTATGTATGTATGTATGTATGTATGTATGTATGTATGTATGTATGTATGTAAGTATGTATGTATGTATGTATGTATGCATGTATGTATGCATGTCTGTATGTATGTATGTATGTATGTATGTATGTATGTATGTATGTATGTATGTATGTATGTATGTATGTATGTATGTATACATGCATGCATGCATGTCTGTCTGTCTGTCTGTCTGTCTGTCTGTCTGTATGTATGTATGTATGTATGTATGTATGTATGTATGTATGTATGTATGTATGTATGTATGTATATTTTGGTTTATATTATGTACATCAGAACGTTTGGTACATTAATGCATCCAAGACTATTGGCACGTCAGGACATTTAATTATCGATTTCATTCGGAAAGCTTTAAACATTTGGACGTATGAAAGAACTTTCAGGATTTGCTGAAATTTATATCACTATATGGACATTTCCTTTTCGCTTTTCACTGTCCATTTATTGGCTTTGCTTTTTCTGTTACTGAGTCTATTACAAATGTGTGTGTCTTTGTGCATGTGTGTCTGTGTGTGCGTGTGTGCGTGCGTCCGTGTGTGTGTGTTTGTGTGTTTAGGAGGAAAGTCAATTTGCAGGAAAAACATAATATTAATAAACTAATTGTTAAGATGAGACAGATTACACATTATGACGGCTTTAAGAACTTTGGTATTGTGTAAGAATTAATACCAAAAGAAAAATATACCAATGACTTTACTAAAGATAGTTTACAATAGTCTGTGACGAAACAAATCTGTTATTGGATGAATTCATATTGAACCAAAAGTCTACATGGTATCTGTTTGACAATGAACCTAAATCCATTTTTTATTGCAGCATCTATTCGGAGCGCGGCATCTGTGGTCATGCGGAGATGTTCTCGTTGCCTGACCTGTAAAGTCATATCTGCAATTAAACCATTTGTATTGTTTATTTTTATGTACTTTAGTGCTTTACATTTGAATAGGGAAGATGGGGAAAAAAGAAGCATTCTTGAGGCTATTAAATTTTAATCCTAGAAGACCACACACGTGAAAACTATCAATGGGTCCCATGGCTGAATCGAAAATAATAAATAATTCCATAGACTTCAGTGAAAGAGACGCTAAAGCATCATATTGTAATAGTCTTAGTTAATTTTGTTCTGTCAAAATCACATATATATATATATATATATATATATATATATATATATATATATATATATATATATATATATATATATATATATATATATATATATGCCTTAAACTCTGAAATAAAGTGTGATAACCATCTCAAAAGGGATAGAGGCTTAAAATAGTAAATAAATTAAGCTGCGAAATCTGTTTTTCTGAAGTACAGCTTTGACATTGGGCTTAAGTTATATGTACCCTGTTGCATAATTATGATGTATTCACCTTGTCTGCATTCTTTTGTATAGAGAATAGAGACACAAATGTAACTCTTTACCTGATCTTGTCTCCCTTTTTTTTCTTCAAAGTTTGACTCCTGCATATCTACTGGTCTGTTTTTTTTTTCTTTCAAACCAAAGAATATTTTCATTCTAACAATTTAACAAAGAACTTTAATTTTAACTTGATCCTGCATTACCTTTATGATTAGATGGCACCCCTCCCCACTCCACCTCCTCTTTTCCCTTCCTCTATTCTTCATGTTTTGCATCTTCGACTTTAACATTCTCGCCATATGCTATAAATTATAAAATATTCACTTTGTTTTATAATCTTCTAAATCTTCATTGTTGTCGTACAGAATTTCGCATGTACCATTATCGGTATTAAAAAACGTATGTACATTGTTCACGTGTGTGCGTATGTGTGTTTGTGTGTGTTTGTGTGTGTGTGTGTGTGTGTGTGTGTGTGTGTGTGAGAGAGAGAGAGAGAGAGAGAGAGAGAGAGAGAGAGAGAGAGAGAGAGAGAGAGAGAGAAAGAGTTTGTTTAAACATACACTCGTGATTAAATTAGAAACTATACATTGTATCACCATGCATCATTGTTGTCTTGAAAATAACTGAGGACATTAAAAATGTGTACCAAATTAATCTATCTTCGTCATGTCATGTGACTACATATGTTTTTAATTCTAACTTGATATTACTCTTTTAACCATAATCTATTACTTAACATCTTGTTTTCTAGCCTATACGTCAGGTCAAAGGTCACATTCTGTATCCTAAAAGTTGCTCTAGTTCTTGTTCTTCTTTGAACTTCTCGTGGACTTTTTTGCACCATCTTAATTTCAAATGTTGTTTCCAGTTTTTTTTATTAATTATTTCGGTTCCTTTCATGTTTAGTAGAGTTTATAATAGAAAACTATTTACTGCATGATTTTTTTAATTTTATAAATACAGCATCATTTATAGAAAATAAACATTTTAAATACAGTACAACTACAACATTGGCAATAATGCGTAGGACAGTTTTCAAAGAAAATGTTTGAATATTCTGCAATGCAATTTTTATTCACATTGAGTTTCCAAGAGCGTTTGCATTTTTTGGTTAAAATAAATTGTTTTCCTTTTCTCAAGTTCGACTCCTATTTGTGAAAAATTGTTCCGAACTTATGACCCTGGGTCAGAAAAATGATATACCGTGGTCAGACCACCCCAACTAAATGACCACAGGTACACCCTATCCAGAAACTGGAGAAGCAGCATTAAACTCGACCGTAAAATTTACGGAATAACTCATGCATAGTTTGTACTTTATAGTTTTATCTGTAACACAAAGTTTAGTTTGGTATACTTTTGCATTTTAACTGTGATTAAGTTACACACATTTTAAGTGCACCCCAACACATATAACATTATACTTGTTAATGGAAATTAGATTAAATGTCATACCCAGAAACACATCAAGGTGGTTAATCGGGCCTGGTAGCATACTTTTCCAAACCAACACTTTCTAACCAGATTATCATTACACTTTCTGCGATTGAGTACGTGTTCAGGTCACAATTGTGCCGTTCTTTAAAACTTAAATTGAGTCGAATTTAAGGTCAATATTTTGACGACAAGTAACTTAATAACTAATAAGTTCAAAACGATTATCTTGGGCAGTTTACAAAGAATCATAAAGCAAACTTGGAATAAAATTTCTACTCAAAGTTGTTACGTTTTATAAAATCAGGACCAGGTCGCTTAATCTATAACCATTGAGTCACCACTGATCCGTATATTAGTTCGAACATTTGCTCATGTGAAAGTTTGCAAAAAGAATGTGTTACCAAGGAATGGAGAAAAAAATCTTACTCATATCAAGTCGATGTCTCCAATACCATCTAATATCAAAAATGTCTTTGAAATGTTATTACTACTTAAGTTTGTCTGCTTACAAATGAATCAATCTAAAAGTAGCTTCACTTACGTGCACCATACGTTGCTTATACCGTATCTTTGCTTCTTGTTGACAGATTAATTTGTTCTATATTTATGTCCTGATATTCCGGATTTTAATTGGACTGAGCACCTGCCGAATTTGTTCGGCTTCGGCATCATAACCCTAAAATCCTTCATCCTTTATTAGTAGTGATATGTACGTGCATTTCCTGGAGAAAAGCAAATTGGTTTACCAAAGACACCCGTCCGAATGCCAACATAATTTTGGAGACAAACGTTGACTTTGTTCATTCACTGGGGTCCCTGTGCTTACCCAGTTAACATAGGAATCAAGCAATGTTCAATATTTGACAATGGTAAAGTTCCCAGGCGTTTGATCAATATATTTAGTCGAATATATTCACTTAGAAGTGATTTTTGTATCTGAAATAATCAGGAATTCTACGGTAATAGAAAATTAGCGAGATGCATCATAAAAGGTGCCTATTTTGCAGAGGAGAATGAAACCGATACCATGGAAACATTAAAACAATTAATACATCGTGCTCAGAGCGTTTCGTAACTTGATTTTAGACCTAGATTAAGCATGAAAATATGACATAAAAAACTAATACGATTTTGTGGGTACGATCTATATGCTTCCATATAATGGAAATTGAAAATAACAGTAATATCCAATCTTTTTCTTATCTCTAATCAAATTATTTTGCTTCCTATCTCAAACATCATGCTTAAAATACATAGTCAATACTGCTTCTTATTTACTACATTCTGTTTACATTATAAAGTATCACCTCGACAAAGCTTACATGGACAGTGAGTGTGTAAGTAATTTCGATTTTTAACGTTGCTTTTACAATTTTTCAGTCATATCTTGAAGAGAGACAGAGAAACAGAGAGACACAGAGAGTATAGTAGTCAAGTTACATTAATATTTATTATTATTATTATTATTATTATTATTATTATTATTATTATTATTATTATTATTATTATTTAGACAGAGTGAGACTGAGACAGTGATTTGTGTATGATCTGTTGTTTTTTTTTTTGCCCTTACATTTAAACGAACATGTAATCATAGGAGATTCAAACACCAGACAACTTAAAAAAGATTATTGATTATTGCTCTGTATCTTTGAGAGAATGTTGAAGGTCGGGTGGGTGCGGTGATAGTGGACATGAGATTTTAAAACCAACACGTTACTTTTTTTCCCCGTTACAAAAAATTCATGCATTAGTATTTCCTTGTTCTGAAAAAAAAATAAAAGGAAACAGAAATGTGAAAACACAAAAATCCAAGAGTCATATGGATATATAGATTTGTAAAGGTTTATTTAAATATTCGTCTCAATTCCAACACATAAAAACACTCTTTGAAACAAATCCGTTCAGTATGAAACATGTCTCTTCTAAGGACGATTGCATCAGACCGTTCAAGTCCTGTTACAACCAACATTTCGTATATTTAATTAAAAGCGCGTTTGTGTCTTGTTCACTTCCTATGGCACACCATGTTAAACAAACATTTGTTTTTCGGGTTCACTGGTCGACCGACACTCAATGAGAACTTGTAAATTGTTTTTTGAATGATAAGATCTCTTACCGCAATAGTTTGGGAAAATTAACATGGCGTGTAACAGCTGCATATTTTGTAATAAATGAAGTCTGTCAAATTTTTCATGCTCTGTTCAAAAAACATTCACTTAAATTACAGAGAAGAAAGCATAGACTGTTTAGAACATGTTCATTGATTAATTACACGGCATTTACTCCTTAGACTATAGTACTTCAGCTGAAGAAATCATTGACAGAACTTGTGTGGATAGAGTACTTTAGTTTAAAATTAAATCAAGATAGAAATATTAATATTTTTTCTTTCAAAGTTACCTTTTCTTTCTTTTTCGAGCTTGTTAAAAAAATGATTCCTTGTATGGTTTCCCTCTTTCCTATATGGTAATTTTTCACCGTGTCTATAGTGTCTGTATAATGGTTTCCCTCTTTCCTATATAGTGTTTTCTTCCTCGTGACTATAGTGCCTATAAAGAAGCTTTCCTTCATACCCGTATTGCCTTTATTCTGTTTTCCTCGTGCGTATAAATCCTATATAGTGTTTTTCTTCATACCTGTATTGCCTATATAGCGTTTTCCATCATGTCTGTATTGCCGATATTGTGTTTTCCACCATGTCTGTATTGCCGATATTGTGTTTTCCATCATGTCTGTATTGCCGATATAGCTTTTTTCATCGTGCATGTATTGACTATATATTGTGTTTCCTCATATTTGTATTGCCTACTGTTATGCGTCATGCCTGTATCGCCCATATAGTGTAATTGTCTTCATGCCTGTATCGCCGATATAGTTTTTATTTTCATACATGTATTGCCAAAATAATGTTGTATTTCTTCTTTCAATATTTTTTTGTAACGTCTTGATTTCTTATGTTACGCACGAAAATCATCGTTTGATTAGATAGGTTTCTTTGAATTTAATTAATTAAGATGTTTACTTATCCATCAATCGTTATTAAATGGAGAAGTCGCTCAATTTAATACATGTATATCATGTATAGCACTAAATCAGCCAAATAATTTCATATGTCAGCCATTCTACATCCGCTTCCACCCAATTCAACCTAACCGTACATAAGAGTAGTTCGCCATTCAAGACAAGATCTCTATTACAAGCACTAAATAAAATTTAAACTTCAAATTTTGACATGAGATTATTTATGTAAACAAAGACTCTGAAATCAAATTGTAGAAGAGGAATTTATTTGAATCCCGTCTTCTTCGCGTATGCATTTGGATTTATCGTTTATTTAACTGGAATAAACCGAGGTAAGCCGTATACTTACTCCGTCTCTATTCACATCGAAAACTAAACATCCAAAAGACGTCACGTAGTGGTTTCATTGTGCTGCTGTGTTACTTATAGTAACAGAGTACCAAAATTATGTCGTAGCATAACGGATATACACAGCGTTTAAGAGGCATGACAATTGTGGCCAATTTTTAAATATTTTTGTGTAACCTGATGCGCAGATAGATGAATAGTTCTGTGAACTTAAAAGTAGATTTATGCTTAGAAGTGATGTTTATAGGCATACCTTTATTCTCTATTATTGAAGAGACACGTCGTTCGGAACCGGAGATGTCAAATTACGTTATGTTGGTATTTGCTTGCTTCAATAGCATGTGTACTACTGCATTACGTTGTTAACGTCGTTTAACTTTGACTGTGACGAAAGCATGGATATATAGTAAAATAACTTTCCCGCAAGATTTGACATCTGACTTAATTACAAGCACTAAAATCAAAAGGTAACAAAACTGAACGAATCGAGTGCTTTAAGCGAGTTACCGGAATCGTTGATATGAGTAATCGTGTATTGTGGTACAAGTACAATTTTTGTCAAGAACTGAGGACTTCGAATAGTTTATGCACTAAATTGACATAATGAATATATGAACTTAAATGTCGTATGCACTACATGAATGTTATTAAAATAGCAATTGAAATAGTGCACTACATTAACTTCACGAATATAGGAATGGAAACAGTATATGAACTATATTAACTTCACGAATATAGGAATGGAAACAGTATATGAACTACATTAACTTCATGAATATAGGAATGGAAACAGTATATGAACTACATTAACTTCATGAATATAGGAATGGAAACAGTATATGAACTACATTAACTTCATGAATATAGGAATGGAAACAGTATATGAACTACATTAACTTCATGAATATAGGAATGGAAACAGTATATGAACTACATTAACTTCATGAATATAGGAATGGAAACAGTATATGAACTACATTAACTTCATGAATATAGGAATGGAAACAGTATATGAACTACATTAACTTCATGAATATAGGAATGGAAACAGTATATGAACTACATTAACTTCATGAATATAGGAATGGAAACAGTATATGAACTACATTAACTTCATGAAGATAGGAAATGATTATAGTGTATGCACTACATTATCGTCATGAATATAGCAATTGAAATAGTGTATGCAGTTTAACATCATGAAAATAAATAACAATTGAAATAGTGTATGCAGTACATTAACATCATGAAAATAACAATTGAAATAGTGTATACAATACATTAACGTCATGAATATAGCAATTGAAATAGTGTATACAATACATTAACGTCATGAATATAGCAATTGAAATAGTGTATACAATACATTAACGTCATGAATATAGCAATTGAAATAGTGTATACAATACATTAACGTCATGAATATAGCAATTGAAATAGTGTATACAATACATTAACGTCATGAATATAGCAATTGAAATAGTGTATACAATACATTAACGTCATGAATATAGCAATTGAAATAGTGTATACAATACATTAACGTCATGAATATAGCAATTGAAATAGTGTATACAATACATTAACGTCATGAATATAGCAATTGAAATAGTGTATACAATACATTAACGTCATGAATATAGCAATTGAAATAGTGTATACAATACATTAACGTCATGAATATAGCAATTGAAATAGTGTATACAATACATTAACATCATGAATATAGCAATTGAAATAGTGTATACAATACATTAACGTCATGAATATAGCAATTGAAATAGTGTATGCACTACATTAACATCATGAAAATAACAATTGAAATAGTGTATACACATCAGTTACATAACGAATTTAAGGAACTGGAAGACAATATGCACCGCAATTATGTCATGAATTAGAAATTGGAATAGTGTATGCACAACTTTTGAGGTCATGAATATAGCAAATGAAATAGTGTATGCACTACGTTAACATCACGAATACAAGAAATGAAATAGTGTTAACGTCATGAATATAGCAAATGAAATAGTGTCTGCACAACAGAAACGTAATGAATTAAGGAATCAAAATAATACATACACTGTATTTATGTCATGAATTAATAAACATGAATATTATATGGACTGCATTAACGTCATGAATTATGGAATCAAATTATTATATGCACTGTATTTATGTCATGAATTAATTAACATGAATAGTATATGTATGGACTGCATTTGCGTCATGAATTAATAAATATGAATAGTATATGTATGGACTGCATTTGCGTCATGAATTAATAAATATGAATAGTATATGTATGGACTGCATTTGCGTCATGAATTAATAAATATGAATAGTATATGTATGGACTGCATTTGCGTCATGAATTAATAAACATGAATAGTATATGGAGTGCATTAATGTCATGTATTAATAAACATGAATATTATATGGAGTGCATTAACGTCATGAAATAATAAACATGGATGGTATATGGACTGCATTAACGTCATGAATTATGGAATCAAAATATGATATGCATGGCATTTACGTCTTGAAACGTTAATAGTATATGGACCGCATTTGCGTTATGAATTAAGGCATTGGAATAAGACAAACATTGCAAGTACCTCATTAATTAAGGAACTGGATTTAGGTGCCAGCTCTCATATTATACCTAAGGTTAAATTCGTAATCTAAAAAGATAATGGGATTTCTGAAGTAGAGTAGCAACAAATTATGGGTCTTTTTTTAATATGTACATTATTATTTGATATCCAAACTGATCTTCTCTGCACAGACTCAACTTCTACTTAATAATAATAATAATAATAATAATAATAATAATAATAATAATAATAATAATAATAATAATAATAATAATAAAATCAATAATAATAATGGCAGACACATTGCTCGTCTCTTTGGTTCTTGCATCACTTTGTTCTTTGTTCAGTGTATACTAATATGCTTTTGTAATCTTTCGATTGTTCTGTCTCTCGGGAAATATTGGTTGGAATGAGCACACGTCGTCAACCGTTTTGATTCCTAAGTGTGTGAATCAGTCAATCCTTGGCTACAACAAGATTTGTCTTATTTGTACTGGAAACAACAAAGACCATGCTGAATAAGGTGGCTGCAGATTGGGGTTGATGTTGTTCGGGCAACTGAGTACTTCTAACACAGGCCCAGCTCTTCCAGCGAATTATTCTACGGCATTTTTCGTCTTCGTTTGTGCAGATTGCAGGTGAACTCGACTTATAAGCCATCGGATATTTTATGTTTCTTAAACACCTGAGTTTTCATTACAGGTAAATCGAGTTTAAATATCAACATTGCTGTCAATGTTAAACCATCCAGAGTTAACGTCAAGAACTATTTGCTTCTCTTCAGAGGTAGATAAACAAACTTCCAACTAATTGTAAATTCTTTTTTTATCATGGAATAAAAAATATAACATTTAATAAAAATGTTCTTGATCAAAACAGTTAAAATATATATGATTCCAAACGTTTCACGTGAATGCACATAAGAGAGAGAGAGAGAGAGAGAGAGAGAGAGAGAGAGAGAGAGAGAGAGAGAGAGAGAGAGAAACACAAACATATGCATACACAGACACAAACGCACATGTAACCTAACATTTCCGTCGTGTTTTGTGGGATTGTTTATCGACTCACATATCCAAGAAAATAGTAGAGTTCAAATGCAGCATTGATCGTAGAAGACAACTAGATAAATGTGTGTGTGTGTGTGTGTGTGTGTGTGTGTGTGTGTGTGTGTATGTATGTGTGTGTGTGAGTGTGTGTGTGTGTGTGTGTGTGTGTGTGTGTTTAGAGAGAGAGAGAGAGAGAGAGAGAGAGAGAGAGAGAGAGAGAGAGAGAGAGAGAGAGAGAGAGAGAGAGAGAGAGAGAATGTTTTTAATCAAACAAACTGCACAAACTTAGTCCTATACATATTCTACATTTGGCATATATAATCATCTTGCAATTGCAGTTTATTTATTTTTTATATCTGATATACTCTCTCTCATTTCCCTTATACAGTAAACCTTACTCCCACCTCCAATAAAGTAACCTGCTATTATGGAAACTGGAGGCTTTACCACAAGATCAAATATTACAAAAATAAGCCATACGTATACTGTATGTAGTCGGCATATGACACACTGTGTTGATGTCAATAAATGTACGCATCCAACATATATCATGATGTGTTGATGACGTGATTTCATATAGCATGCTGTATTGGTGGCAATACATGTATTCTAAAAATGTGTTCCCCTCCCCCTCGCATCCAGGTGACATTTATTATATCAAGTGAACTGCCCATTTTATAGCAAGCGACCCATTTCACGAATGTACAGAACTGTCTGCAAACACAGATATAAGTTAAGCTGACTTGACATGTATGCATGCACATATTCTTAAGTTACAAATTTGCAACGTTTCCAAATGAAATTTAAGTCGCATATATTTTTTACAATATAAGCGAATTATTGCTTAGTAACAAGACACGCAGTTGACATTGATGTTGTAGACGAAATGTTCGAGTAAAATACCATATTTTTCGTATGGTGGGGAGAACAAACGTATTTTGGTTGAGAAATAAACGGCGATTTTTTTTACTTTTCTCCTTCAACAGTCCTTGACAAAAAAAACGAATTTGCTTCTGATTCCATATAAAGAATGGTACTCATTTATTTGGACGGACTTATCTACCTGTATCCTCTTTATTGTTGTTATTATTATTATTATTATTATTATTATTATTATTATTATTATTATTATTATCATCATGATTATTATTATTATTAGTATTATTATTTTTTTATTATCAAGATTATTATTATTATTATTATTATTATTATTATTATTATTATTATTATTATTATTATTATTATATAAACATTATATTAAACAATAAAACAAAACACCTGGTATGTCTACTTAATTTTTATTCCCTTTTTTATTCCAGTTTCAAGGGTCCTATTTCGAAATGAATAAGGAGATGCAACCAAAACCGCTAACAATATAATAGCAATAAGACATTTTTAAATTTCAAATTTCAAAGAAAATGTGTTCTGACTTGCAGCTTTTAATATTCTGCTTAACTAATTTAGTACTTCCAAAAGGGCAATCAAACAGGTTCGAAATTTATTCTCGACAATCAATGAGACTAATTAAGAAAATTAACGATCGCTAATCACTTACTGTCACTTTAACGTTCTCTTTCTCGTGAGAGTTTTAGGATTTACTTATCGAAATGGTTACACTTAATTCCCTGAGGGTCACCTTCAACTAAGTTGATTGATAATTGATCTAACGGCGACATATAATTGGCTACCTCACTTGTTGTGCTGCCAACTCATTCGACGAACCAATGAAATCCCTACAACACGATGTATACGCCCAGTGGTCTAAAGCAAGCGTCTGTCTTGATTTAAGCCCCGCCTACGTTCGGAAATAAAAACAGATGGTAGAATTTTAAGAAGCAGGTCCAACACTGGTTAAGTTTATTGAAATTCAGGAAGGACAATAGAATATCTAGTACATGTAATCAGCTCAATTCGCGAAAACATAAGTGATGTAGGTAATGAACTGTACTGATGTTGATAAAGGAAGACAGTATACAGCGTGTTTACCGCTCACGACATTGAAATTAAATGTATTATTGTCACCTAATTTCTACTTACATTAGACGCGTACGACGCACAGGTGTTAATGCGATCATTTAAATGAAGTCTTGTAGTTTAGATTCTGAATCCATCGCTTGTGGAAACTAAAACTGACAACAGCAGCTTCAGCACCGGTCTGAAAAATTTGGAAATAATTCTTGAAGTGCAAGAGAAAAAAAAAACTGAGATATTTTTAGAATAGTGCAGAAAGAATCGGAATATATATTTAAAATTTGGAATATGAACTTTGAAAACAACCTTCGGTTAACCATGAAAAGAGAAACAATGGATGACGAAGAAATATCCAAAAGTTCAGAACATGAAACAGGTGATGAAAATGAAACAAGAGACGTACCACAGTCACTCACAAACTTTTCTATCGAAAAGATTCTCAGCTCAGATTTTGGTCCCAAAAGTGCCAAGACAGTACACGGAGGATTTACATTTTCAGCGTTTACCCCAGTACTGAGACAAAATGGACCAAAACTTTCTCCAGCTGATTCTCATACACAACTTGCCGTGTCACAAAGGCAAGAGGAAGGTGTCAATCTTGCATCACCCCGAAGCAACTCAAGTTCTTCCCCAGGAACAGACGAAAGGAGCAATGGTTTACACTGGCCTGCTTGGGTATATTGCACGCGCT